>OMPB01100773.1:0-14655 GCA_900312615.1 Stylephorus chordatus | reverse complement strand
GTCTGTCTTTAGGACAATAGGCTACATCTTTTTAGCATTAGCTGTATGTAGGTATCTATGGAATCCCTACATAAGCACAAAATGTTGAAATGTCTTCATCAACGAGTAGAGGAAATGTTCACTGTGGGTATATCTGTTAAACATGTGAAAACTGCTGAGATTAAAGAACATTGTTGTCATCATTGATACAGCTGAATGGGTTCTCTTGTACGGTGTAACTTTCTAAATTCTTCTATGTGGAATTTACAGCTACATTAGATGAACGCAGACCCTTGGGTAATGAGATGGTTTCTAACATGACGTCAGCGTGCATCGGTGTCCGATCTGTTAACAGTAAAAGCTGTATGATATTCTGAAATCACAAGCGTGATTGTTTTTTGGTTTATAAACTAGGTTATTAATCAAGGATTTGAAATTTAAGACGGGGAAATAACAGATTACAAAATCAAAATGAATTGGGGGACATTTTATAAAAGATTGCCTGCTTGAAGTCATCGTGACCTTTGACTTTCTCCACACTGCTTTCTCTCACAGCTCCCATGAAAGTGTGAGTTGAGTTTCTGCTGCTCAACTGACAGAGGGGGGGTGCCCGGGGGTGCCTGGTGCCCTTTAGCCCCAGCAGCCTCACTACCAATAACCTCCCACGTATACAATCCTATCCACCAAACACACCCAAGAGGCCATAAGGCATTGTGATGATAAACAGGTGTTTTGCGTTTCACTCTCACTTATGTCAATGTCGGTTGCTATGAAAAGAAAAAGAATAAATGTCAGTACCATAGGCTACTAGGTATAGTAACACAGTACCACTCTAGGTATAGGACTTTTGTTTTTTGGTCTTTAAATGACCAAAGCAAGAAGCATTTACAGGGAAAACAAATTCTCAAATTTAATCAAAACAGTTTGCTGATAAAAATAGTTTTCCCACAATTAAACCTAATGATAGATATTAGTATTACGTCCAAATTGTTCCTAGCTGACACACAGAAGGCCTTTTTTTCTTTCTTTTAACAGTAAATGTCTAAGTAACCCTAATTTTCTTCCACTCCTGTCTTTTTTACACGTTTCCGTTAGGTAGTAAATGGTCCTGCTGCAACTGCTACGAATGTATATCATGTAACTAAGGGGCCTTTGTTCGGTGGCAGGGACCTATTTGTACAGCTATGGTAAGCGCAGTTAGTTTACTGTGATTAAAGCAGACCATTGTCATTATCTGGTAATTGGTTCTGGGTTGTTTGCCAGACAGCGGGAAAAGGTATGGAATTACATTGTCACGCTGGCTGTGGTTTAATCAAGTCTGGAGAGCTTGAGAAGATATTGGTGGTCTGGCCAGACATTAGCAGTACTACACATGTGGTATCTGATCTTTTGTGGTGAAAGTTGAGCTTTTTAGCTCAACGTTCTGATGCAATATTCAAGAGAAATATATCCTCAAAAAACATGCACTGTGTTAGTGATCAACCTTCAACTTAAATCAACGGTAATCAACTTAAAGTGGATTATGTCTGCCTGATCCAAATTGACATTTTTCTATATCATGAACCTTTATATCAGCTACATTGTGCAAGACTGGACTGTATTATACTTTGTATGTAGTAGTGTAGTACTGTAGTACAACAACAATAAATCAATAACACTTCCACTTAATCCGTGTAAATGAAGTGCTTCACTTACGTCATGCGAAGTGCTTATACTATAATGGTAGCTGTAGGAGCGATTACATAAAAGTCCCTGCTATGGCATTGGGCTGACACCCACTAATATCTGTGGGTGTCATCCCCTTGAGGGAAACCAGGCCTCCTCAGGGGAGTGTGCGTGACATCGGAACAAACTGTTGGCTAGGTTTAAGAAAAAGCATTTAAAATCACAGCATGTCGTGCTGTGATCCTCACGGGGGCTGTGGTGTAGTGTCGGAAAGGTTGTCTGCAATAAATGGTTTCTTCTTACAGTTGCCATGTGTTGTCCGAAAAGCTTTCTTTCAACTTAATAGAGCACTTTTTTACCTCCTTTTTAGCAGCTTTAAAAGCTGATGACATCTGGTCTTCATCTGACGTTAGCTAATTTAAAGTCATTTTTCTGTACTTTTGTGAAGTTGGAACGTATGTGTTGCAAAATTACCCCACTAGGGGTGATTTAGAACCATATAAGGGCATCATGAATGAAAATATAAAATGTCATAAACTGTATTAATGCCAGGATTAAAATGTTATGCATATTCGCTTCAAATGTAAATTGTGTGAAGAAATTGTGATGATTTCGCCACGATCCGCCGGCAAGCAGCTTTTGTCCAGCATTTTAGTAATTGTACAAGGTTAGAGTCAGGTAGACGTTTAACTAGATTGTCTACTACAGACTAGTCTGAATAGCTTGGTTGATATTTTGGGTCCTGGCTCTCTCCGCCCTCCACTTTTCGGCCAATGAGGTTTCTTCCTTCGATTTAATTCTGTCGATCTTATTGGTCATTGTCGTCCCTTACTTACATCGCTCTGACCCTGCAGCTCATGCTCCACTCCGAACATCGTGATTGGGCGAAGGAATACAAGCTACTTAACTCCCTTCTGTAAACCAAGTCTGCCAGGCTCTCTGTAGCAGATTGCGTAGCGATTTGAACGTGAGTGTCTCATAGAGACAGCTACAGGGATAGCAAATACCAAAAGCCTCTAAGTTTCACACTTGATTTCAAGGTAACTTCAACGTACTACTACTGGCGACAGTCCCGGACTCACTTTCCTAGTGTTTGTATTCACCCTTGTTGCAACAGTTAATTAAGTTGGTGAATAAAGTAACTATACAACTGTATTGTTGTTAACAACAACTTTACAGCTGATAATGGACGTCGAAAACTGAAACTTGTTGAAATTCCTCTAATCCGTCTCTTCTGTTGCCTTGAAGCATAAGCTGCGAAGCCCTTTGTTAATAATACATAATATATACATAACACATGAGGGAAGCCCTGTCCTGTTAAACCATGAATAATGGAGATGCCATCTTAACATGGCTGCTGGTGTTTCATATCCCATAAGGTTTCACACGTACAGTATTCTTTTAGCTAAAAATGGACGATTTACCACATAATCCTCTACGTAGTCCCTTTTGATTTAACTTCAAGTGATTCGCTGGCTGTAGCCGTCCTGTTCTTAGAATGGGATGGGACGATGGGAATCACATTTCTGGCGTTTATCTTAACAAGGTAAACGTCATTGTATCTTCATGGCAGCTTGACAGACAGACACACACACACACACACACACACACAGATATGGGGAAACATTTTACTCAAAAGCAGACAGAAAGCTCAAACATGACCATGGCATCACTTAACATACCTTTAGGAGGAACGCTCAATGTTCACTACATTTTAAAAAGCTCATACTTGTTCTTGTTTTGATGAATAGATCCTCTCTCAACCTCAACCAGGTTGTCCATCAGTGACATTGCTTTTCACCCCAGAGCTGTCGACTAGATTCAGTTATTTCTTGTTTTATTAATGGATACTGTGTTTGTGTCTGTTTTTTAAAGGAATTCTGAAAGCATTTATATTTTTTTACTATATTTTTTATTTTTTCCCCCCCTTTAAAGGGCAGTGACACTACTTTTCTTTTGACATGTTCATATTAGATGTGGGTGACAGTCTTCTAAGGCTTTAGTTTTTTGTCGCCCTTACAAAAGCAAGCATGAGAAATAATTGTATCTTTAAGATCAAACCAAGCGGATCATTCTTTAGGTTGTATTGTTTTAGTTTACTTGCACATGGATGTGTTCTTCATAGATATTCTTCATGTATTCTTTTATTAATATCCTCGTTAATGTGCTCAGCCAAGTGTATGTTTTTCAGTGATACTCAGACATGTCCAGGCCTCACTGCAGAACCATCTGTTGTTAGAAGTACCTGGCTTCATGCTCACTGCTGTCTTCTCCCTCCAGGGTCTTCCTGGACCTCCAGGTGAAAAGGGAGAGAACGGTGATGTGGGCCCTATGGTAGGTGATATATTCACCTTTCATTTATTAAAGCTCATCTTTCCCTGTTTGTCTGTGTTCCGTATGAACATATCAATGTCTTTATCCTCTCTTTTTTCATTTTCTCTCCACTTTTAGGGCCCTCCTGGTCCACCCGGTCCCAGAGGCCCCCAGGGGCCAAGCGGAGCTGACGTACGTAAACGCAAAGCTAGCGCTAATCTCTAACTGCAGGGACAACCAGCGTCTGTACTTAAATAAGGGCGACTGCTAGCGCGCGGTGGAGATTGGCTGAAATTTAACCCAGTTGATGTCTCATATGAAAGCCTTCAAAGCTTAAAACCTGCTTTGGGTGGTAATTTAGTTCTCTGTCTGTTATTTGAATTGAGTGTTTGGTTAAAGCTCTCGGTGGCTTCCAGCTGTATACAGCTTGTAGACTAGCACCACCAGTAGGGCGACTTGGCCGCTTTTCCTTTGTCCACTGGGATGACAGTTGATGAATGCTGTCCTTTTCTTGTGCTTCCCATTAAAGGGCGCCCAAGGTCCCCCCGGTGGTATTGGTGGAATGGGGTCCGTTGGTGAGAAGGTAAGGAGTCAAAAAAAAAACTCTTCCGTCAGCTTCTATACTTTTTCTAGCTCTTTCTCTGTTTTCCTCTCTCTTATAGTCTCTCTCGGCTTTTGTCAGTTCTGGGGCATCATTTACAACATTTTTTAAGTACCCAAATGATTCTTTCTAAATGTTTAACTATAACTAAAACATTAGAGCAGCAAATATAATTAATAAAAAACAAAATCCTGAAATCCAAGGATTACGATCATTTGTTGATATGTTGCCTAGCACTAAGTCTGCAGCATTAGTTTTGTGTGGTTTTCTAATAAGCCCAATGTTGTTATTTGGTGTATTTGGCCTTTGACACTATTAGTGTTGCTTTTACAAAAACAGTGCTCCATTTCCTGGCTGCTTTATGATTACTTAATGCTCTATCATGGCTGCTGAAAGGACATAGACATAAATATGATACGTTAGCTAGGCACAAAGACGCCACTATTTACACAGCAGCTCTTTGCAGTGTCTGTTCAGATGCATATAAATGAAGACAGTTGATGCTGTTCTCACGTAATATCTCCTATCTTTATCTGAATAAAGTAGCCTATACAGTATATACTGTACATGTATTTATAAATTACACCTTGGTGTACCTAGATTCAATTAGTTTAATGAGGGACTTGAAGGCTGATTCACCAAAATGCTTCTAATTATATTGCTTATGAAAGCTAATGGTGTGATTATGTAAATGGGAGCATAGGTGTTTGTGTTCTTCTGACAAAGGCCTTTATTTCACCACAGGGTGAGCAAGGAGAAGCAGGCAACCCAGGACAACCCGGAGAGCCAGGAGTTGGAGTAAGTCCTCATTTCTCATTATGCTAAATATATGTTACTGTATGCTATCTTTGTGTGTGTGTGTGTGTGTGTGTGCGTGCGTGTGTGCGTGCGTGCGTGTGTCTGTGGTTTAATGTATGCTGGCATCAAATATCTGAAGCCCATAAAGCTACATATTCCAAAACAAACTTAATCATAACAAAGAACAGGTGGGCTGCACAGCCTACTAGCATCAGTGTAAATGAAAGATGAAAAAAAAGAACACAAGAGCACCAGATAGGGGATGTTTGTTTTAAGCGGTGAGACATTGTGTATTCATTAGAGCGAAGGCTAATTGCTGTCTCAGCGTGGGCTTCAGTCTACCTCCAAATTAGCAGCCAGGCATCTACACGGTCTGCCAAATTGTGTGTCTACTCAGACTCACAAGACATAATTACCAGGAAGCAATTCCTGCAGCCCACGTCCCAAAGAGCAATGGCTGCGGCCGCCGCAAAGCCAGTTAGCATTAGCATTCCAGCCACGCTCTTGGCAATGAGCATTATGTAGCGGCAGTTAAGGATTTACCACAAAAAAAAAGGAAAGACACATTGTTCTGATATGCTTGGCCACTAGGGGTGCTATAGGTGAGAATCTCACTATATCTTATACCATTTTGAGAATGCAAGTATTTTTTTTTTTTTTTTTTAAATGAGCTTGGTCAAGTTGAGACAAACTCAGAGACTACTGGCACAGCAAATCGGCTGTGCTGGTCAAATATCTTCATAGGGTTGAGAATACAGTGGCCTTTATTGGTTACTGGAGCTCAAAAGTCTTCGCATCAAAGCTTCCAGTGTAGAAGCTTAAAGTGTCACATTGAAATCCTTCCTGCCTTGTATCCCCCATTCGCTTTAGATATCAGTCACACTTTCTTGTCATAGGGGGCCGATAGAGAGCGGTGAGGTTTATGTATTCACCGTCTGGATTTACCATTTGCTGTACTGTAAATCTCCCTGCAGTGCTTTGCATTAAATAAACCAAATGGCAGGTTGCTGCTACACTGGTACATCATTAAATGTGTTGCTCAACGTCTATGAATCCCTCTCCCCCTTCCTTCCACAAAGACTGCTAATGAGTTGGGTTTTGATGGATCGCTTATTAATTTACCCACAGATCCATGTTCCTATGCATGCCAGCCTCAGACAAAGATTTATGACAGCGCCATGAGCCATGCTTTCTGTTTTTTCTTTTGTTTTCACCAGTGTGTGATGATGGCTGTATTTGCTTTATACTGCTGTGTGACATCAACGGTACAACAACTTTATTTGGCCCATTTCCTGTTTAAAGTGGCAGAAAGAGCAGACCTGCTTTATTGGCTCCTGTTTCATCCACTAACCTTTCAGAGTTAAACTTGAGTACAGTTGTATATTTTTATAAGCCATTTCTTATAATCTTATACAGTTTCCTTGTCAAAGGTTCCCCAAACCCAAGCCATTACAGCGACAGCTTGCAGCCTTTTGGCTGGCTGATTTTTTTTTGCCATTTAAAAGCAAAGCTGCCGTCACATTAGCATGTTGTGACAGAGCAGGAGGCGCAGCATCTGTGGTACCAGGAGATGCAGTTCTCTGCCATACTTTCACATTGAGCACATTTTCTTTAACACCCCGCTTCCGCCAAAAACAAACAAACAAACAAAACATCAACAGCTCGTCGGCCTTCAGCTGCAGGTGGACTCTTGTGTGTTTTGATCCAGCGTCTGTGTCATGGAAGACTCACCACAAACAACCTTGTTACAGAGACAAAAACAAAACCAAACTCACATGCAGTAAATAACTAAATGCTCTTTCTGGCCTGCTGCACAGGGGCCCAAAGGTGAGCGAGGAGAGAAGGGAGAGGCGGGCCCACCAGGTGCCGCTGGACCCGCGGGAGCCAAAGGGCCTCCTGGAGATGACGGCCCCAAGGGCAACCCTGTGAGTAAAAAACAAGAAAAGCTAGTAAAAGATGCACTCAACCACACACTCTCAAGCTCTTACATAGATGCACCCACACGCCCTGAGAGACACGGGAAAGAAGTTTCCCTCCCGAGAATGTATTTTAAAAGTGAAGAGACCTTTTCATGGCAGGAGATTATATGACTATATGGTAATGGAATATAATGGATTCTTCTAAATGACTTACCATATTCATAATGCCTCTATAAAGTGTATAAGGGTATATATATATATATATTTATTAAGGCAACCTTGCATCGACAAGTGCTCAAACAGCTTCTCTGTTTGTATCTTTGGAGACTAGCTCTATTGTAATCTTGCTACACCATACAGGGAGATATTGTTGTTCCATTTCCATCTGACAAATGTACTGTGCAAATGTACTTTTTGTAAGTTGCTTTGGATAAAAGCATCTGCTAAATGTATAAAGAGAGTTTTTTGGGGGACAAAACCTTCTTTTTCTCTCTCTTCTTTCCCCCACCAAAAATAAGGGACCCGTTGGATTCCCTGGAGACCCAGGACCCCCTGGAGAGCCCGGTGTTGCTGTATGTATGGCTTATTTAAAAGAGGACCACCATTCCTCAGTGAAGATTGTACGTACTGTAATGGTTAAGTACATTTTCTCCTCACCCTGTAGGGCACAGATGGAGGACCCGGAGAGAAGGGAGAGGATGGTGAATCTGGTCAGCCGGTGAGTATACATTATTTAGACTGAATTAATAGGAATAACACTTTGAATGGGTACAGCTAGCTTGTAGGTTACTTAGCCAGTGGTGAAAGTACAACAGACTCAACTAGGCTACTAGCTTGTCTGTAAAGATGGCATCTAGCATGTGAATCATCTTATTTAACTTATCCAATCATCCAATTTATGACTTCATCAGTTAAAATGGAAACAAAAAGTCTGGTTGAAGATTTTTTGTGACTACGCAGCAGTTTGGAGCGTTAGAGTAGTTTGGTGCTTCGCTCACATACTCCACAATAAAAATGTGTATTCACAGTTATGAATGCAAATGTGTCTGATATTAAGAAGGAAAATCATCCCTCCCTTATATTTGAAATGTAATATTTTTATAGAATGAGCATAACCTGATAGTCTCTGCAACAAGGCTTATTAAGAATATATACAAAAACATAATCAGGTTTGCCAGTAGCTCACTGAAGATTGATGAGGGAAGGTGAGAAAAACATGTATCATCTGTTTGGTTAATTGGTATTTTGAGGGTTTTGCGGCACTAAATCCATCACACAGTTGAGTGACTCTGTGAATGTCTTTCCACCACAAAATGGTACTCTCTGGTTCTTCATATGTTTAATACTATCAAATATTAGCTTATGCCATTGTAAAAAAATAAATTGGATTGATTTCAGACAGTTAAGTCTGAGATAATTGGATGAAACGTTCTCTGGCAGGATAAATGACATCTCAGGCAGATTGATGCAGCTTCAGCTGTTTTTTAGCTGAACAACCTTGTTCATTTAGATGTTTTCCGTCTAAATGTTTTCGTGTTTGAACTTCACTACAGACACAAACACACTGTAGGTAAAGTAATACAAGCTTTAGGGAAGTGTTTTTATTTGTATTTATTATTTATTTTCGTAATTCACAGGATCTATTAAGCCTTTTTCTGATTCAACCACGTTCTTCACTGAGTTCTGTTTTCCTTTTTTTTTTCAGGGACCCCCAGGGCCCTCAGGAGAAGCTGGTCCACCTGGACCCCCAGGAAAGAGAGTAAGTCTAACTTTACCCAAGGAGCCCCAAAAGCATCTGTATAGACCCCTAATATTGCTGTGGCTTTGTGGTTTTACAATATTGCTTTCAGGTTAAAACCTGAAAATGAAATAAGTAACAATTTAAGTTGGGTTTACTGGTATGATTAATAGAGTACCACTCTGTTCTAGGAAGGCAACAACAATATTGTTTTTGTTTAACTTGGTAAACATCAAGTATCTATTTGACTTTGTATTTAATTAAAGGGAGTTATATAATAAAGCACATATGATAAGACTACACAGTTGTATATGTTAAAAGATCTCTCAGACAGAAGAAGAAGGAAGGTACTTTATTTAACATCACAGGTACACATGCAGCAAGTTTTGACCGCCGAACACACATCACACGCATGCAGGGAGGGTTTCCCATCATAGGCTGTCCTTCCTCCAGGGGCAGCCAGGAGCAGCGGACAGCCTGATTATACAAGCCCAATCTTTTTTACAACAGTACACATATTTTTTTTACCATCACCACCAAACAGTTTTCAATTACAAGCAGGTTGTTTTTTTTTACTTTCTTCAAGAACTTGTATTGTATGGATTGTGTGGAGTTTGTGGAGTTTACCTCTGGAGACATAAACCACATCAAAGTGACCTTTGAACGGTACAACACAGAGGATGCTGCTAACCTTCGCTTTGGGACTCCTCTACCTTCCGCCTTTGTGGTTTGAAATGGAAAAGGCCACAGCGAAATCCCCCTTTTCAAACGCCCCATCGGGAGCAAGATATCAGTATGAGTTATCAAAAAATGTACCAGAGCACGCACATTCTATGCGGATGATTTGCATATTTCCAATATGAGGAAAGGCTCAAAGTCCACATGAAAAACAAGCTGCTATTATGTTGTGTTTCAAAGAAATGGCGTCGATCCCAGCCCAGTGGAACCGCGTTTCAAAGCAGGGCATCCAGCCAATCCACAGGTCTCTCAAATAGGTGAACTGAGCGATGCGATTTTTAAACGCAAGGACAATTTGCTTTCCTTATTAATTGAATTTCAAATGAATCTGTATGTAGCGAGGTCTCAGTATACGGAAGTGCCATAAATTGCAGATTATGCTCAACGAAAGAAAAGGGGTGATTTTTTTTAGCACACCCAGGTTTGTAAAAAAAAAAAAAAAAAAGGAAAAGAAGCAGGAAACATAGCAGGACCCCAAATGATCCCTTCAATGCAACACGACCATAGGTGGCTACCCCTAGGATAGCCATAGCACCCCCAAGAAATGTCTGTGGTTTATTTAGAATTTTACACTTTTTTATGTGTGAATACTATAATTTAGAATTTGTGAAATAAATAAACACATTAATAAAACAAACAGATTATTTTTAGACTAAAATTATTTTCAGACATTGATATTGATGACGTAACGGTCGCTCAAAAATAGAAACACAGACAGTGCTACGTGACGTGGACAGCGCTACGATCTTAAATAACCTCCATTTGAGTTTGCAGTGAAAAATCAGGACATAGCAACAAGCCGACATCAGCGCGCTCTAACATACTGTAGCCTACTGTACCTTGATTGGACATAGATATAGTCTAGGCTGCATTTCAACATTTGAGGCGGGCTAAGCCCGGTCGTGCCCGTCCCTGACGCCAGGGCTGAGACCAACGCTAGTAGTCACTGACCAGGGCTAAGAAAAGCCGAAGGATGGAGATGAGGAAGAGGACCTGCCCGTGATTGCTGCTGAGGATAGCATTGATGATATTAGCAATCATCCCCAAGAGGGCCCAAGATGGCCAAAAATACCCTGCACGGCCATTTTGGGTATCAGCAAAGACGTCTTAACAAAAGCTGGTTGGATCAATATGCATGGCTAGAATACAGCGTGTCCAAAGATGCAGCGTTCTGCTTTGCTTGTCGGCATTTTTTTATAACCAGGGCACGGATTTAATTTGGAGCCAGCATTTACCAACCACGGCTTTAACAAGAGTCATCGTGAAAGTGTGGGACGCACATTTGCTCTGCAGACATGGAGTTTAAACAAAAACAAGACAAGCGGCTCAAAAATAACAAACATGCTTGACAAGGGACGTTCTGCATTGGTTATGGAGAACCGCACGTCCACGAAGGCTGTGCTGGAAAGCCTACGCTACACAGCTGCAGGGGATCGCACAACGAGGTCACAGTCAAAGAGTCATTTTTGCGAGATTCTGCGTATCATAGGAATGGCATAATTGTGTGAAATGTTATATTCAGAGGTGTGTTTACGTAGGCTGGCTGGTGAACCTTACGTCTATACACCATCAGCTGACTATCTCGCCTTGTGTTGAATGGTATTATAACTGTCGCCGAGTCAGTGACGTTGCGGCAGATATTAAAACTGTGGCGATCGGCACATTAATGGGAAACCCTAAATTTCAAAGCGCCCTCGCTGAAAAGTCAAGCTACCCCATAGCACCAGCAAAAGAACATCTCTGGATCTTACCTACCAGTTTTTTGCTCCCTCAGCATTTTAGCGCCTAGCAATTCTCTCTCTCTCTCTCTCTCTCTCTCTCTCTCTCCTCTCTCTCTCTCTCCTTCTCTCTAACTGTCTCTCTCTCTTTTGATACCAACATTACTTTATGTTACAGTATTTATGGTTGGCTACAACTTATTGTATCCAAACAAAGTAGTAAAGGCAAGTTAGCATGGTTATAGCACGGTAATGAGCCAGATAAACCCCACCACATACAATCTCACCGGTCTCTGGCCAATAGGCCGTGTTGGAGGCAACATACGAGAAGCTTAGGCCGGGATATATCACATCCCTGCTAGACATCAGCCTCCACTACTTCAGGAGGAGATGAAAGCTGGAGAACGCTGCTAACATTTAGTTTGGGGGTTGTGGTCGATCAAAGAAGAAGAAGAAATACTGAAATGCTACACAATGCTGACAAGCTGTGTTTACTTGGGTGTGTCCAATGTGAAGTTGATGAATGTCAAATGGTGACTGTTCCGATGAGTAATGGCAACCACAGTATTTTGTGACATAAAACATTGACACCGACCCTCTGGGTGATGTTCACAAATGCGTGCACACGCACACAAGCCATGACATATTTGCACTTGGGAGGGCATACGTCCTTCACACACACACACACACACACACACTGTCACACACACACACACACACACACACACAGATGTCAGTGTGTGCTGAGATGCTGAAGCGTGTCCCCATGTCCTCAACAGGGACCCCCGGGAGCTGCAGGGGCCGAGGGCAGGCAAGGAGAAAAGGGCGCAAAGGTAACAGTGTGCACACACACACATGCACACACACACACATGCACACACAAATCCACACTGCCACACACACACACGCACAAATCCACACTGCCACACACACACACACACAAATCCATACTACCACACACACACACAAACACACACATCCACACATACTGTACATACACACACACCCACAAAATCAATTCAGCTAGTTACACACTAATGCCATCTCAGCAAGTCCCTTGGTTAACGCTACCCCTGCACACACACACACACACACACACACACACACACACACACACACACACACACACACACTAGAGCTATTCGGCAAGCCGTGAACTGTGCAACAAGCATTAAACAAATAGCATTGAGCAAATAAACAAATTTCCACGTTTCCCCTGTTTATTATTTAGAAACCAAATAATATTTCCAAACAATACTCATGTATATTGTGTGTATGGCAACATAATTGGAATCAGAATCACATTGATGGCCTTGTACTGTATGTTTCCACACACAAGGAATTTGACCTGGTTCTTTGCTCTCAGTAGGCTACACAATACAACAAACAGAAATGGACATAAAGCATTATAATTATAGAATAAATGTAGAATAATACTTGTAGAAATAGCCTAATATTAATTTGTAATTTGCCGTTTTTACCATTTTTACCGACTTTGAAAAGTTGTACGTTATGGCTTCAAAACTTGTTCCCTAGTCGCGCTGACATTAGACGTTGGTTTCAATTAAGTATTTTTAAATTTTACTTTAGTTTAGTATAGTTTGAATGCATGTACTGTACTTCTGCATTCTATGCTAGATTCTCTGCAGAGTTTGTAGCAATGCTTACTATGCTAAAGCTACAACACTAACTGATATTTGCGGTTTCGGAGTGTCCTGCCCTGTATTACAAAACAATCTATAGGCTACCGTGACCTAAATAGTAAAAATGCTGCACGCGGCTCAGTGTGAGTGCCAGTGTAGGTTTACCAGTTTAGTCTGAACTGTTAAAAACTAGGTAATGATAATTAAAATAAAAAAAAAACCTAGGTATTTCCTTTATTTATATCTCTATTTAAAATGAATGACTTCCACCATATCTTGTCGTCCGGCCCGCGTCTATCGTTTTCGCAACCCAGTTTAGACGAAACGCCCGCCCCCATCGTTTTCATTGGCTACGCTAGGATATAGCATATGGACAGCAGTGCTAAGATTCATGAACGGTGGAAACACATTTGCATCAGATACCAGTTCGTATTTTTACCCATGTATAAAGTAAAATAATAAGTGGGAAAAAAACATTCGCATCAGAGGATATTTAAATGTTCAGATGTCGTTAAATGACAAATTTCCTTTGTATAGCTTTATAAATAGCAATAAAACAAATAGCAATAAAGAAAAACATCCTGGTACGAGAATCAAACCCACGCGTCTGAACCACAAGTCCTCCACTTTACCAACTGAGCGAAGTAAAGTTCAAGTTAACTGTATTTGTGCTGTTTGGCCTCTTAGCACTACTGGCCATGTGCTGTAACCTAGCGTAGCCAATGAAAACGAGGCGTGCATGCGTCATACGGGAAGTGGTCAGGCGTTTCATCTAAACTGGGTTGCGAAAAGGATAGACGCAACAATGAGTTTCTCTTCCATTCAAACAGATGTTTGCAAGGAACTTTACCTAGCACGGAAGAAAATCAAATCCCGATCTCCAATGTTAATTAAAGGAGGGGTATGCAGCGCCCGTTTTATCCAAACACTGTCATTTTTCGAACAGAATCTGAGTGATGAGCCCCGCCCCCTGCCCTAGATAGCTTGGTGCTCTAGGTCACACTTTACATTGACAATATTACCGCAGATAGGTTTCGGTTTCTGTTTCTGGTTTTGGCTGTTGACGGACAGCTAATTCGGCAAATCAATCTAACTGGTAGGTTATTTTGATTGGTTGGAGTTAAATAGCTCCCGTACCCCTAATCTGTTATGGATTTTGGCGATTTTTTTAAAAACATCATAATTTATTGTTTACCATCAATACATCATGACAAATGCAAATATTATAACAAAAAATACATAGAAGTTTCGCTGCATACCCCTCCTTTAATGTAGTAAAAATGCAACATGAACTGGTTTCAAATGATATTGAGGAATCAATTAAATCTTCAACACCAGTTGTCATAAAAGCATGAAATACAAAAATATGTCAAACTTAACTTTATAATAATTGAGAGCATTTGATTTGTTATGCGCTCATTGTTTACCTTGACATGAGATGGTGGCTTTTGTCCATTGACCGTTTTCATTACAGTACAATAAGTCATTTCCTCCACTGTTATAAAAGCCCTCATTGCAAAAGTATTGTACAGTACTGCCTGGG
>OMPB01100771.1:0-12022 GCA_900312615.1 Stylephorus chordatus | reverse complement strand
GTGAGGACATACTAAAATGGGTTTCTATATCTTTATCGATTCCCAGTTTTAGGGTGATTAAAATGCATGACTTGGGGTTCCAGCAATAGCCAATTACACAGGGACCTTCAAATTCTGGACAGACTTCAACAGCTATTCAATATTACATTTCAAGAAATTCAGTGTATGTTGAGTAAAAAGCTATTGTTTCTACTTAATTTTGGTTGCTCATCTTTTATTAGGTCATAGTGGTTTGCTAGTTTTTTTATCCACCCTATTGGGCTTTAGTTGGGCTGAAGTGGTTTAAAAAGAAAAGTTTGACTAAAGACTGAAAATAATTAACTTTTCTTTCCTCCATTTGCTGCCTTTTATATTTTCTGACTTTCAGCAGAACATTAACATATTTTTCTTCTGTGCATGCTGTAACAGAAAATTTAAATTATGTTAAATATGGAATTAATGAATCAATTACTAATATCAAAAATACATCAGGTAATCATGAGTAGTTACTCCAACTTCATTTTTCAAATTGTTTTATCCAGCCTTACATATCTACCTTGATTTTGTGAAGATGTGATTGTTAAACATAAATGCTAAACTGATCTTCTACAAGAACTAGCCCAAATTATATTTACATTAATAGCTTTTTGTGGTATTGTGTTACTTCAATAAAAGCCCACCAGCACGGCCACAGCATAAAGGCTTGTGTATATGGCAATATGTTTGACTTGTATATTTATAACAAATAAGTAATGTATAGTAAGTACTGTATAAGTATATAAATAAGTATATACTGTGCCACGGTGGCACAGTGGTTTGCACTGCTGCCTCACAGCAAGAAGGTCCCGGGTTTGATTCCCACCTGGGGCCTTTCTGTGTGGAGTTTGCATGTTCTCCCTGTGCTCACTTGGGGTCTCCTCCTGTAATAGAACCCCATCGGAAAAAACATGCACAAAGAACACCCTCCTGCCCTGTCCCTGACCAAGATAGCGTGATGTCATCTGGACATGGTCCCCAGCTCTCCTGCCTGTCCCTGACCAAGACGGGTGGAATAATCTGGAGGTGGTACCCAGGTGCTTTGCGAGAGGCTGCCCACTACTCCTGGCTGTCCGTGGAGGAAGGACAGCTATGGATGGGTCAAATGCAGACTTTTTAATTTCTGTGGCCACCCTCCCTGCATGCGTGTGTGTGCGTGTGTGTTGGTGGCCACTGCTTCCAGTTTGTGCAGTGTGTTGCAGTAGGATTAATAAAGTATTTCTTCTAAAACGAATTATCCTGATGATGAGCTTGGTTTTAAGGTTTCTCAAAAGCCAGAGATTATTAAAACTGCCAAAAAAAAAAATACCACACTGCATGCTTTTTTGTATTTATTAATTTGCAGAATGTAAACAATATGCACCTCCTGTGGAATGGATACACTACGACGCTGCCATACACAGCGGATAGATACGAAGCAGCAACGGTCGCATGAAGAAGATGCAATGTAAAGCCAAGGCACGCGGCTCCGCTCCGCTCTCTAGAGGTTATGCAATGTATTGTACATTTTAGTTCCTGGTTTATGTGTGGTTACATGCTCTCGGCACACCGCGCACCATCAACTTTTTAAAGAATGGAATAAGTCCATTCTCTATTTCGCATTGAGACGTTCGCTAAACAATGCAATAAATTCGACGTGTTGGTTGCAAATCTCGCACGAAGCATGACTTTGTAGGCTACTCTGCAGTTTATCAGAGTAGGCTTGTCAGCTTGCAACCGCCAGCGAGCTAACTTGCTAGCAATATACATGCAGTCCAAGATGACTGACTGCTGTGCTGCGACGAACTGTGGTTTTGACCAGGGGAAAACAGATTCCGATATACCCCTTTTCAGTTTTCCATTGGACCCCGACCGGTAAGTGTATGGCTATTTATTTGGATGCGTATTAAATTTAAGATATTGCAGAATGAGTATTGTAGCTTTCCACCATTAGCCCGAACATGATGTTAGCTAATAGGAACACAACTCAATTGAAAATGGCGCAGACTAGTGTTGAAAGAAAAGTCCCAAATGAAATGGGTTCTACTATTTTGAACTTTATGATCTAAACTAATGTATATTGTCTGGTCTCTATCGCCCTTGTAAATTAACGTACCTATTACAACAACCGCCCGTCAACTTTACAGTCCATCGTAAATGGTTATTTGTATATACCGTGTCTATATGTCTATACCGTGGTAGTTACACGGGCTACTCGGCTAGCAAAGACAATTTCACCAGTTTCAGTTTTATTGAATGAGGGAGTTGCTAGCAGGCTTAATGGGGCTGGCTACGGCTACTATATCTTCGGGTGCGCCGTGTGTTGCAAATGTGTGCAAACACATATTTTGATACGAGTATATATATATTTATACAGGTACCCTTTGGTTACAGAAATAATTGAGTGTAGAATGTGTAACTAAGTCCCGGCTTACAATTGCAATGTGGCGCCTCCACAAGAGCCGCTGTTGCCTCAAAATCTGTTTAGTTAAAAATTTAGATCGCATTTATCTAAAGCATAATTTCCCATTTCCTTTCAAAAATATGTTAGGTTGATTTGCAATGGATAATACAACCTCCAAAATGTAAACTTAGATTGGAGAGCAACAGACGTAAAACGGTTATGACCCTTAAAAAGAAACACGCACACACACACACAATAATAATAATAATAAATTACAAATCAAAATGCTAAAATTACCTTTGTGAAATGGCAATGCCTGGCAATAGGCCTGTCGGTGTTTTTAAAAATCTGAGCCATTACAAATAGGGCCCCCCGATTTTGTGTGTTTCTGGCTACGTAATGTATAATTATTTTCATTTCATAATAATTTCATTTTTATTTCAAGATTTTTGATTTTTAAGAGATAAGTGATATTTAGTTTTTCTTTTTTTAATTAAATGTATTACTTGTATATGTTATTTTGAAGACATTTTTTAATTGTGTTTGTATGCAATTGTTTAGAAATGTCTTATATTACTTCAATCATTCGATATTTTGATCAACTTTGTGTTTAACTAAGCGCTATAAAATGCAATGGCAAAAAAGATGACAAGGTAAATCATCAATCGTATTTTTTGAATGTTACGTTAATTGTATTCTGTCTTTTACTATGGTAGATTGTAAAATAAATGCAAATGATTGGAAATTGTTGCAAATGTAAATAGTGAAATGCAACCAAATTCAGACCATGTCTATCACTTGGGAGAGAATAGTCCCAAGTAACATAGTCCCAACTTTTAACTTTTATACCAAAGGACAGCCTTTAAATTGAAACTATACTAAATGTTGATATATTCCATTCACAGCTGTAAACAATGGCTGGACAACTGTCATCGCCCAGACTTGGCATGCAAGGACCCTCAGCAGTTGCATGAATTCTACAGACTTTGTGCAAAACACTTTGAGCCCTCTCTAATCTCCCATGAGGTAAGAGTTAACATGTATTCTGTAATATATATGATAAAACACTGAAGCAGGTCTTTACACACATGTGCAATCTTTCAATTGTGTCTACCAACCGAGTTTACATGCACACTAATCTTCCTATCTTATTCACAGTAAGATTGTTGCACCGTTAGCATAAATTAGCCTAATCTGCCTATCAGTATGACGGTTTGGTAAAACAGCGCTTAGTCCGTCTGAATTGACTATGGGCCAGATTTACTAAGATCCCAAATACTGAGTACTAAATTGCATTCTAAGAAATTGCACGTTTCGTTGGTGTACGTTTTGCGTGTGATCTACTAAAATAATTGCGTGATTGACAACAGGTGCAAACATGGTGGAGACAGCAGTATTTAAATGAGGGTTTTGCATGTTTTTTGCATGTTTCAATGGTTTCCATCATGTCCGGACTCCGGAGAATGACGAATGATAAATTCAATCCTATGGAATTGGAGGTGTTAGTGAGAGGCCAACTGCGAAAAAGAACAAGGAAATAGGACGACAAATGTCGATTTAATTTTCTTTAGCCTACAGTGGCTGTGAATGTTTTGGCTACATTTATGTTTAAGCATCGTTTTGTTTGCATCAAAGAATTTGGATGAAATTTAAAACAAATGCATACTCCAAACGGCTCATGAGACATTACTTTGTATCAGACTTTATAGACATTACAAAGTGCTGTACTGGTCGAGTGTAAAGCAGATACATTTTTAAAAGAGCACAGTAATAAGGGATAACAAAATGAAACAAAAATTAAAAAAAATTAAAAAAGAATCATACGATTTTTATACGGTATTGCGTGGCTCCTTCTTCTCCTTCAATCGCTCCTATTTTGGGTGATCCTTCTTGCGACTGGCTCCAAATCAGCCCGTACATCCAAGAGCTCCAAAATGGCATTGCTCGATAGGTGATATGTTTGTATTATTTTTTCTTCTGTCTTCTGTTTACCACTCTGTTGACACGAGTGGTAAAAACTCGTTCTCTACGCATTCTCTTTCATTTTGCCTCAAGCCTCCTCCAGCCTATGGACTACGGACGTCCTAAAGCCTCCTCCAGCCTATGGACTACGGACGTAAACTAACATTTGTGCTATAATCCGGTGTGTTTACATTATTGTATATTATACTGATGTTCATTAACATGCTCTGTCCTATCAAATAAACCAATAAATACATAAACAATAACAGCAGCCATCTGTGCGCAATGCTGGGTCGATTAGCACCTGCTTTTCAAACGTACTAAATACAGACGCAATCTGCGTACAGACGCAATATTTCTGGCTTGATAAATCCCACTGCACATGCTAATTTAACCAATTTCCATTTTCTCCTCCCAGTATTTTGCTCACATGGACACAAACGCCCCATGTTGCATATTCATTAAGGCAAACACGCTAATCGACACTGCACGCAATCTTGCTCATTGAAAGACGCAATCCTCAGTGCGCAACTGCGCGCCCTATAGTAAATCAGTTTGTATTTTTTTTTTTTGCGGGTGTTATCAAGTTTGCACGCGTTTTTACACACGCAAACCTTTAGTAAATCAGGCCCATACAGTATAAGATACTCCATAGAATTCACTTCACTGGAAAAAAAATGTTTAAAATGTGATTTGCACCAGAAACCTGCTCACGCGCACTATCTGCACACCGAATAAACAATTGAGGAAATACATCAGTGAGTCATTATCCCTCTTCCTGGGCTGCCCCCCCCTCTGCTTATAGGAGACATATCAACGATCAACCTGAACAAGAAACACAATACATTACTCCTCACGCTCCCACTATCCTCATGAACTGGAAATCAAGGAACACCATACATATTACACACTGGAAAAACTTACTGATAGTTTACATCTACCGGTATATGGGAAATGTATCCATCTCCATTGAAAACACTACAACAGATCCACCTGGTCATATTTCATTCATTTCATACAATCCTGACCCCATTACTCATCCTGACCACCAACCATAAATTGAACACATTTACATCTATATCAACGTAAATTTTGCCCTGTCAATGCACCGTTTTCAGTTTTGAAAAAAATAAATAATAATAATAATAATCTAAATAAAATAAAAACAAAACAATTTACATCAGATAATAACATGATTGGCTCCAACAATAAAATACTCTCATGTTAATGTAACTATAAAAGTGAATTAGCTTTTGAGTAATTGCTTGTCTTACTTGCGCTACTCGATTTGTGACTCTTCCGACCAGAAGAGAATGTTTCTTCTTTAGGGATGATAGGCTGCGGAGTCTTGTGTGTCTGGGACATGATATGAAACCCAGAAGCCTAACAAGAACAACATTCAGTAGGTTGAATACAGCCAGTACAGTACAGACAGATTACTGAAATAGTATGATTAGTCTTTACTCTGATCGCCCCTCCGATGCTCTTGAATAAATGTGTGAACTATGAATGAATCT
The DNA here is from genome assembly GCA_900312615.1 of Stylephorus chordatus. Lineage (NCBI taxonomy): Eukaryota > Metazoa > Chordata > Actinopteri > Stylephoriformes > Stylephoridae > Stylephorus > Stylephorus chordatus. The sequence continues at coordinate 6,145 of OMPB01100771.1, read as the reverse complement.
TTAAAACCTTACACAGAAACAAACAAGACTAGGCATGCCTAGCTAAGCTGGGTCGTGCATGCGTGTTTTAACAATGGGTCAGTGAGTGAGTGAGTGAGTGAGTGAGTGAGTGAGCGAGCGAGCGACGCCGCAAAAAAAAAAAAAAACATTTCTTGAGGGTCAAACTCTTTTGAAGCACATGCACAACCAGTGATGGTGCTGGTTTGACATTTTTTCTACTAAAGCTCGTCTTCTTTGCCATGAAATCTTGATACGTGCAAATGACTTAGCAGGTTTACTTTTTGAGGAAACGGGTGCATACTGTAGTTCTTAGCCATTTTCAGTATTTATTCAACTCTTCTCACCCCTTTTAAACAACGTATTTCACAAAAGGAATACAGATGAGAATAATCTGCCAAATCAAAGTATTGTATCTGTGCAGGGGAATGTTTTTCAGATGAAAGAAGCTCCAACAGTGGGTTTCATTACTTGTGCACATTTGAACCAGTTTTGCAGTTTCAGGGTTTGAAATGGGGGCTGAATTGACGAGCAAGAAGTGATTCCATTATCAAGCTTACCGTTCCCAAACTGGAGGATGTCAGCACCATTCCTGCATTAGGGACCACTTCAGCTTTCAGAGGCGCTTGTGTTACAATCACAGGAGGAGCAGTAAACGGACCTGAAACAAGCAAAAGAATAGTCCCACAAGACCTACACCAGTGCTGTTTATATCATTGACATGCAATCGTTACCCATAACCATTAGTAAAGTAAATTGTTAAACCAACTGCAATTGCACAAGAGCCATCTGGTGGTGGCTAGTCAAAACGGCACCATACCAATGCTACATTACATTACAAAAGGCTTGCAGGTTAATTAGAGACACCAGTTACTGAGGCCTAGCTTGATGTGCAATAGTACCTTCCATTATGTTTAGGTACAACTTCTAAATTCTTAATCTATGTGCAATTTGTTGTACTCTACTAGGCACCGTTTTTCCTTTAACTTAATTTACGTACTAGACACCTTGCTTTGCTTTGCTTTTAAAAACATTTGGGTTATGTCACTATGTTGTACTCTACTAGGCACTGTTTTTCCTTTTAATTTAATTTACTTACTAGACACCTTGCTTTGTTTTTTAATATTTGGGACATGTTACTATGTGATGCTCCACCGTTGCTACTATTTTGCTATGTTATGCTATTGTGACAAGCGATCTGACACAAGAATTTCCTTCGGGATTAATAAAGTGCTATCTTATCTTATCTCTAAATCACAGAGTGCTATATATTCTTGCACTTATGGTGACACATAAAAAAAAAGTTCAGGGTACATAAAATAAAAATAAAATGACAATATCATCTCAAATATTACTCAGATAAAAAGCAGAACTTTTTTTAATATAAAGATTACATGATGGCCAGCTAGTATTTTCTGTGAAGCGCTCACGAAAAAAACAGGTTTATCATAATCGACGATGAAGCAGCTGACCTGTGAGGATGAGGTGAGAGGAAGGTAGGTTGTTAGCGGGAACGATCCTCTGCATTTGGCGGTTCTTTGTCTTGCTGGCACCAGAGGGCTGGATGGGTCGGGGGAGGGCAAACGTCTGCTGCTGGAGGGGGTTAGTGGGGCACGGAGCCAGTGGAGGGAGCTGGGACACCTGGGGAGGAGGAACTTCCTGTGCTGGGAGGTAGGTGTAGGCCGTGTCGCTGGGTTCTGTGGCGGAGGAGGCTGTGTGTGTGATCACAGACGGAGCGCCGCGCCCGTGCATCCTCGAGGTATCCAGGGCGTCGGGTGTGGCCAGGCCCTGGTCCGACAGGCAGTGTGCCATGCCAGGGCCATGTGGCAGTGGCTGGGAGACCCCCGCTTGAGAACTAGACGCTGCCTGCTCAGAGAACAGAGGCATGTAGTTCTGCACGAATGCAGAGGTGTCTGTGTCTGTCCCGGAGGTCTGACTGGAGACGGAGGGCGCCATGGGCCCGGGTTCAGGGGCAGAGATGTGGTTGGTCGAGAGTTGTATTGAGGGCATTAACTGGGCCTGAAAATGTGTTGATGAGGAGAAAAGAGCAAAGAGCTTCAAGAGGATCTAAACACTGAGGACACAGCACCATCTCTGGTGAAACCTGTTAGTGCAAGTGTCGTTTGTGATTGGCTCAAACTTGTGTTACTTGTATTGTCACTTTGCATTTTTTTGCACCAATCTCAAACAACAGTTGAATTACCTAGTGTTTCAATAGATATAGGGCTGTGCTTGGATTGTACCGTTTTGTGAATCTTTTACATTTATTTTCCACATAAATTATATAATTATCCAATATGAAAATGCAGCAGTCGAGTGTAAGAGAGGTGTTAAAGGGGGTCAAGCAAGGTCAAGATTATGAAAGACTATGAATGTAAAGAATGGTGATTCTTTGATGTCCATCATTGAAGAAAGGGCTCATTGCTACATTTGGCTATTTGTGATGAGCATCCTAAAACATCCTCCGTAAAATAAACATCCTCCGTAAAATAAATTCACCTATACTTTTGTTTTATTCCTTCCAAAATTGATTCAGCGATTTATATGATTTTTAAATTAATTTGTTTTTACACTAATTTGGTGGCAATCAGTTCCTCTGTAGGCCAGAATAGAACTAACGCTGACAGCTATAGCCTCAGGGATAAAAACGGGTGGAAAAAAATGTGTAACCGAACTGCAGCAAATGCTCATAAAATGCTTGAAATTGCCACATTTGAGAGCTGCTTTTGCAAAACTCAACCTGCCAAATGCAATGATATAAGTACGTCTTTTGGTTATTGAAACAAGACACCACAATAATACAATATTGTACTATTGTAGTAACTTTCTTTGCCAGATCAAAAAGTGCTCATTTGAAAGCTGCCTTTACAGAACATCAAAAACACAAGTCTTTTGTATCATGGAGCTCTGGTGAGGGGTTAGCAACGATGCTAGCTACCTTAGCTTGGCATTTACCTGTGACTGAGAACTGCTGCTGGGCAGAGGGGTGACAGACGGTGCAGTGGGGGAAACAGTGGGGAAGAAGGGCTGACGGAGGCTGTGAAATAAGTCTGATAAAAACATGTCTCTATGTTAGCTTGGTGCTAGCACAACATTCTAGCTTGTGTTTTGAATTGTGAAATAAGTCTGAGAACAACATTCTCTATGTTAGCTTGGTGCACCATTTGGTTTTGTTTTTATTGTTAGGCACTATTGACTGTTACAAAAAGACGAGGGTGAATAAGCATATCGTAAAAGAGCATCCTTGTTATTGTGTGCTTGTACAGCTCTACACTATAGGGCGGTGGTGCTACCTTGGAGTGGCTCAAAGGAATCCATGAAGTCCAGGTTGGGCTGCAGGGTAATGAGTCCTGGCTGGATCATGTCTGCGTTTCCTACATGAACTGTGGACAGCGACACCACATGGTACAAGGAAAACATAGCCTTTGATGAAAAGGTTTGGACTAAACTAATAGCCCTTTTCACAGGCCGTACAAGCCACCCATTGTTCAGCTACGGGTAGCAAGGAAGTCAGCGTAAAACACAGGGGGGCCATCAAAAACGCACAAGATCCCGGTTTTTCCCCTTCTTACTCTTCTGTTTAGCTATATCAATCAATACTAATTTCAGACAAATTGGTTAAACTCTTTGGGTGTAAATGTGAATAAACGTCAGTGGGACACTCTCTCACCACTGTCTCGTGGGTTGGGCCAGGCGACGGGCTGATGGGAGGCCAGAGTGGAGAACAAGGTGTCTGAGAACTCCGACATCAACACGTCCATGTCAAACAGTGTGTCCATCTCCATGGCGACCGGCGACTCGTGGCTCTTACGGGCCACCCGGCGTGCGGCGCTCTCGTCATCCTGACAAAAGGAGACACGGAGGGTGTCTCGAGAGACCTCCCCAAACAGGGAAAACTGCTCCTCTGGCCCCTTGGAAGCATTCACAGTGCAACAAACAAGCAAGCAGGTCAGTCACAACAGCACGCATGCAGCGTTAAGTACAACACAAATCAGTTAAATAGCAGAGTTACCATGAACCAGTCATCTCATACATGCCTGCCGACTCCCTGCTTCATGGTAGTGTTGTAGTTCTTCACCACGACAGATCATTCAAACACTGATGTTAAATGAGCTTTTAATCCAGTTATCCACAAGCTGACACAATGGGAGTATGGACAGGCAGCGAGCAGTTACGATAATAGCTGTGGTTCCACCTTGCTATGGTAACGCACATCCTGTATGATTAAATGACCCTTTATATAATGTCCCCATTTATTCAATTATACTGGCATTGTGTGCATGTGTGTTTACCAATTGATATATATATATATATATATATATATATATATATATATATACACACAAATCACTCCCTGAGTTCTAGACCCCAGCTGAATCTGATGCTGAACAATGTTGCGCAAGTGGAGGTAACCAGGCTTCTTGGTGTTATTTTAGATTGCAAACTGTTGTGGACAAGGTATATAGATTCTCTTGTTGTAAAGATGGGGAGCAATATGTCTGTTATAAATAGGTGCTGACCAAACAAGTCTCGCAGACTCTAGTTTTATCACATCTAGACTACTGCCCAATGATATGGTCAGGTGCTGCAAAGAAGGATCTAGGAAAACTGCAGCTGGCTCAGAACAAAGCAGCTTGTCTTTCCCTTCGATGCACACTAAGGTCTAATGTAAACAACATGCATGTCAATCTCTCTTGGTTGAACGTGGCTGATAGCATCACTCCTTGTTTTGGTTAGAAACATTAATGTAAATTAATGAAAATTCCTAATTGTTTGTATAGTCACCTCACACTCAGCTCTAACACACGAGCTAGCAAAGCAGTTTTGTGTTTATATGTGTGGTTTAAGAGTTTGTTATTAGTAGGGATGGGAATTTCGAGTAATTTTATTGTCGATTAACCTACTCTGATCAAAACAGATTGATACTGCAAAATCAGATCTTACCCCTTGTAATATTGGAGTGCCCCAAGGATCAATATTAGGCCCACTCCTATTTTTACCTTTCCTCAGTATGCAAACATGCAAATTCCCTCCTTTATGCCGATGATACAGTGCTTTTTTTCTCGGACAATAACATAAGCCAACTTAACTCAAAATTAGCGGCAGACTTAGATTCTCTTTGTAAGTGGCTACATGATAATCACCTGTCCATTAATATCAATAAAACTGAATGCATGTATTTTAGATCTCCACAAAAACAACTTTCTGTAACCAACCCCATTATTTTAGCTCAACAACCTCTGAATATCACCAACACATACAAATATCTTGAATTACTTTAGACTCACACCTCACCTATAAGTCACATATTCATAAACTCACACTACAATTAAATCAAAAACTTTTTGTTTATAGCAAAATCAGGCCATACCTCACCTCTTCTGTGTCATTCATTTACCTCAATGCCATATTGTATCCACCTTTTCATATTGCCTCCCCTTATGGTCAGCGACCACCAAAGAGGCTACAACGCCTGTAGTTCGACTGTACTACAGAGCCTACAAAATACACTCTCAACTTCTACCCTGGACTCATCATTGCACAGCCCTTCAAACTACAAATTCCTTAAATGTTGTAAATTATTGCACATTCATTTCTATCAAATATTATTATCAGGCACAAAATAACAATCTTCCACAAGTAATCTGTAATCTCATACCCAAACAGTCCCAAACCCGTACTTTGCGCTCCACCACTAATCTTCAGAATCCAGTTCCTTGCTTTAAAAACAACTATGGCCATAGATCTTTCATTTATACATACAATAAGATTTGGAATACTATACCCATTTCCCTCAGAACTCCTGTTTTCAACTTTCAAACATCTATACAAGCATCATCTAATTACCAACTAGATGTGTACTCACTGATCTCTCTTTGAACCCCCCCCCCCTTTTTATTTTATTGTTTTTTTCTTTTTTGCAATTTGTGTACTCTCTTGTTACTGTACGCTTCGCTAGGAGGTTGGACCCAAATGCAGACACGGAGGAGTAGATAAGAAAAAAAAATGATTGTCCAAACAAAACTCACGCTTGTATGGCAGGCAAACAGAAATCCAAAAGTATTATATCCTCAAAGACTTGACACTGAAAACTTGGCATAGGACATAATACCTCGATTTATAACACAACATAAACTTTACATAAACA
>OMPB01100770.1:0-26091 GCA_900312615.1 Stylephorus chordatus | reverse complement strand
CAACGGTCGGTATTACTGTCCTCTTCATACAGTTAAAAACAAGTCTGCCTTTCCCTTCTATTCACTAAAGTGTATGGGATATTTTGATTTAGTATGCTGCATTCTGAAAAAAAAGACGCTCAATAATTGATTTGTCATTTGTAAATGAAATTCATTGTTTTATCAAGAGATACAGCCTACATGAAATGTTTGCACCGACATATAAGATGACCGATCTCCCGTAGCCCTAGAGATTGATATCTATGAATGATTGAATGAATCTTTATTGTCACTGTCACTATACTAGTTTAGATTATCAGTTCAAGTCGAACCAAAATAATTGATATATCAAAACAGCCTTGAAAACATTGAAGCACACTCGTTCAGATCCGTGTATGCATGCCCATTCATATTGGCAACTGATGTGATGTTTGTAACTTTGCACCGACATATAAGATGACGGAGCTAGTGTCATCTCACCGTAGCTCCTCTTCTCCGTAAAAACGAAAGTGAAACTCGGTCTCTGTCATCATTCATGCAGGGTCGCTACAATATATTAACGATAGTGCTCTGTTGTTTTGCTTTAATGACCGTGTTATGCGGTGACTTTCCGCTGAATATGTCCGTGGTTGTGGTTGAATATCAACTTATAATAAACAAAACTAACTTATAGGCTACAGAAAAAAATAATAACGTAACTAATAACTGACAGGTAGCCCACAACAATTTCAGGCAGAGTGAAATGTTCCCAGACCGCAGACATTTTGCTCCAGTTTTGCACGCAACTGGGCGAAGCTGTGGGAGTAGCGACTCACTAGACGTTATGGCTTAACCAATTGGCTAGTAATGTTGCTTAGTTACGGTAGCCTCTAGCCTGCATTTTTTTAAGATTCAATGCAAGGCACGCGAGTGACGCGACTGTTAGTTACATAGCTTGTGTATCGGAGCACGGATCGGAGCCGTTTTATTTTTCAGATCCGATGTCAGATATGGTGTTTTAGGCTATTATCGGCTCAATACCGATAACGTGGATCGGATCGGGACATCCCTAATCTTTGGTATTAGCATTTGCATAAAGGTTCTGTATGGTTCATGGTAGGCTTTTTTTTATACCAGATAAAAATTATACTACAATACTTTACAGGTAATTGGACGTATGTTTATGTGTGTTCATGCAGTCATAAATGTCACATGCGTTTAAATTGGTACATGTCTACTTACTGCCTCAACCTCTTTGGAGATGGTGGCATTCTCTTGGACTTTGGCTCTCAGCTGATCCCTTTGCTTGTCCACCACATCCTTCAGCTTTAACATCACTTCTCTTTCCTGCCGCTGGACACGGTCTGACACATGCAAACACAGAAACATACACACGCATTCGTGCACAAGCACACACATGCAAACACAGACACACGCACACACACACCATGAAGACCTCAACAATATACTGCTCACTACTCATGATCAATCACCAGAGAAATAAACATGTAAAGTTTATGTTCCACTTTAATAGATACCACAAAAGTACTCTTTTTGACGTTGAATATCTGTAAAATTACTACCATCAGTGAACCATAGGTATTAAAACCATCACTTAACAACCATTCAATACATTTTCAACTGTGGCTGACTTTTTTTTTCAGCCTATGAATGGAATTATACTGCAGTTGTAGGTAAACAAAAATGGTTAAATCAGTAACATGTTGCACATAGTTGCATCTTCTGATATGTAATACAATTATAAAGCTTATGTTTATAAAACATGGCATGTACAGCTGGCCTTTCTAGTCAAAATGGTCTTTCTTTTAAATATTTAAATTATTCAAAATCAGAAACATTTGTAAATGTCAAGGTTTGGGGTCAATCTGGTAAATGATTATGACACATTTCTATGAAGCAATGGAGATTGTAATCCCTTTTCTTTAAAAATTACTGTATAGTTAATTTCAAATCATTGGTATCCTGTTGTTGGCTTAAGATCGTTATTATCAATTATCTTTCTTGTTATCATGCGCCAGTTTTAACTAAAAATAATGACAAGAACAGACTGTGGTTCTTATTATACATCCATGATACCTACCATCCTGAGCATGGCTTCCCTTCAGTCTATTCTGCAGCTCCTGTCCATCCTCACGAAGCTGCTGTACCTGGGCTTGTAGTTCTTCACACCTCTTTCTCCATTGGTCTTCCTTCTGCTGCAGCTCCTGATAAAGAGGATTGGAATCTAGCCATCACTCACCGACTCAGAGAAAGTTTGATTAAGGTGTTAGAACGTATTTGTTTGAGCCAATGTTATTTTTAGACACGTACTGTAGCTGTAGTGCTTGACAAATCGTTCAGCCCAATTTCAACCCTCTTCTTGCAATATGACGTAGTAGTTAGTTAGTAAACGGAATGTTCCTCCTGGATGTATTATACTAAAGCAATAAGCCCCAAGAGGCCGTGTCAACGCGCCTTATTTAGCTGTTCTAAAATCACTGTAAACCATGGCCTCTTGGGGCTTATTGTTTTTATAAAACGGTTACTACATATACCTGGCAAGGCTTCATCAAATAAACACACACAGCAACAAAACAAATGCAATACTTTATAACTAACAAATAATCATTCTTCCGCCATGCAATGTAGTTCTTCAGCGACATGTAGCATGGTTCCCAACCAATACACTTTTACACTGGCATACACAACTCGTTTTAAGCTCGTGCATGTTTCCGCACGTGAACGACTTCCTGACCTGACCGTTCGCGACATCTGCGGTCACACATTTCGATGGGTCAGATTACGTTATGTCTGACATTTTCAAACAATTTGTTCGGCGCAGTAATACTGATGTAATGCGGTCACAGGTGTGTGTTCCAATCATAATCATAATCAAGGGTCAATTACTTTTATCTAAATTACTTAATTATAAATTACTGTATACGTGTATGCTATGCTGCAAATTTAAATGTAAAATGGTAATTAATTTGTCACAACTCAACAAATTAAGCGTTTTCACTTGGGCCAATATCCTCACTAAATATATCATTACGACGCAACAAATTTCTCACACACATTTTGGCCGTTGAATGATATTAGATGTGCAAGTGGTTGGCTTTATATTGCCCTTCAAACATACATTGCTTCTATAATTGCGTAGCTATGGGGATTAAAAGCAACCATATTGCTCACTCGTATTTCACTGTTGCTGTTGCTCACGTCGCTGTCCTTTGCTATGCGTTTCTTATGTTGTTGTAGCTGTAGCGTTTCAAACGTTTTGAACAGTTCTTCTTCCTTTAATTTGAACGCATGGTTGCGTGAAGCAAAGCTCTCCAACAGCTCCAGGATTTTGACTATTTTTGGCACCAGTTCCACGGCACTCTCTTTGCCGTAGCTATCAATAAGTTTTTCCACTTCAGAGCCAATAAATTTGGCCATTTCATAAACATCATCCACGGTTATTGCTGAGCACGACCTTTCAAAACAGTCTTCCGTCTTGGTGACTTCGGTGCGCTCCATTTCTGTGCTCAGACAAAAAAGTGTATCCGCAGTATTTTAATGTTTAAACCTTAGCTAGACGTGAGTTGTCGAATAGACTTTCATTTTCAGTCCTGCTGAAATACAAATACAATCACGGTCTGGTTACAACTCCTTAACGCGTATGTGGAGCTACAAGCCCTCGTCACACGAGCACTTTCAATGTGCACGCACACCACTTCTTCCGCCACACGTGTTTATTGTTTCTAGGATAAAGCCGTAAATCACAAATATAATCCAAAAACAAGACCGTTTCAAATAGTCTTGGCACTCGACTCCCTCTAGTGTGTATTCGCTGCACAATCCACCTACTTTTCCGACCAATGTGAGACCAGAATGACACAGGCGGTTCTCAAACACATAAGAATTCCACCTCGTTCCGTTTTTGTTTTGAACTGGTACGACTGACAAATATTTAAAAATAAGTCCAACCTTTGGAGGGCTGTCTGGTATTTTATACGTTAGCAAACTAAACTGCACATTACAACACAACCACAAAACAACATAATAAAATCGTTTCTTTATTTAAACCCCAAGTTGCAATGTCACACAATGCACAGTATAACAGTTTGAGGGCGTTTACAGTTGGCAGTATAAAAAATGGATTTTCAATTACAATTAAATTTCGGGCTCATGATATCCGTTAACAGAAATTATTCACTTAACTAATGCAGTTTGAGGAAAGCTGTAGGGCTTGTTGGAACAAACAATATTCATAGAAAACATCAAAAAAAACGGCATCATTGGTAAAGTTCAGGATTTTTGTCGCAATAGAAATATTACACCTGCTCTTAACGTTTCAGGTAGAACTATCTACAAAGAGCTCTAGCACCGGGCTGGCTGTTCTCAGGCGTACATGTCCTCGCGGTCTGCGTTGTAGATTTCGCCCTCCTGCAGGGAGGCAAAGTTGAGGAAGTGTGATGGCCTGTGCACCTCGTGGTAGAACTCCTTGGGGTTGGAGAGCTGCAGGTCATACTTCATGTTGGGATCGTGGCGCACACCTGCAGGCAAGCAAATTTACTCAAACACGGACCAACATTTCTATTTGGCTCCTAGTATGCTCACATAAGTTGCTATAAATCATTTGCATATTGACTTTGCTAAAATATGCCCTTAAGTGTACTGAGGTTATCATGACCATGTTTGATAATCATGGTAAAACAGAAGTTCTCTGCAGTTACAAATATGCTGAATGCATCCAACTCAAAACACAGCACCCATATTTGCACACTTTATAATGTGGTATAAGGGCTGCATCTGCAGTAGTCGGATGTTAGTTATTTTTTTAAATGTTTCGTTTTAAAACAAGACAATTTTTTTGTTTTTAAACTTTTGACAAAGATCTTTAGAGCGTGCTCTCAATGAGTCAATAGAAGCAGCAGTTGCTTACCCATGAAGTTGTAATTCCATGAGACCTGACCAGGCACCATGAAGAATCCCAGGAAGCGGTCAGAGAGCAGCATCTGCACCCGCTCATAGTGAGATGGTAGGTAGCCTTTGGGGTTGTTGCCCTTATCGGTGTTCTGTCGTCCCCACTCATACCCACTTGGTGTCAGTTTGTAGGCTGTAAGTGTGCACGAGCCAGGAGTGAAGCTGAAAAAAAAAAAATACAAATAAAAGCACAAGAAAAACATTTGAAACATTCAAATTCAAAGGGTAATCAAAATGCATGAAAACCCAAATGTTATTGCACATAACATCATTTCTAGTTCTACAGCCTTTCAAACCACATGTTTAATCAGTTTCATTATGATCCCGTTAGGAGATCAGAAGCAGTGAAGGCTCTCCTACCTGCAGGTGATGATGATGGTCTTCTCTCCATCCCAGGACGGGTTGTCGGCCATGACCTTGGCGTGGGTGGTGACGTCCTGGGGAGACAGTTGAGGAGACTCATTGGGCTGAGTGTGGATCCAGCCGAGGGGCTCCATCTCCTGGTTGGGGGAAGAGAATAATTTAGGATTGCATTTAAATGTAATTTCAGGTTGAAAGGCCAAAGTTATGTGCAAGCTCATCACCATTATGTTATGTAAGAAATAACATTTTAAACACTCTTTACCTTAAGGTATTCATGTCCTGGAAGTTGATTGGGCAGGTGGACAGTCTGGTGCGTCCCCCACTGGGGCACCATAACTATACAGCGGATCTCCTTCACTTGGGGGTTGTCTGGGGGACTGGTGCCGTAGAGGTAACCCGCAATCTGCAAGGAACCAAACAAGACAAACGCTATTTAAAAAAAAAAAAAAAAAAAAGAGCAAAACAAGCATTGTGGTTTCTTAGAGCAATCGTCTGGGACCATTTAAGAAGCCACAGTACGTACCTGTGCTCGCAGGTCTGAGATGCAGATGAACTTCTTCAGGACGTTCTTCGGCAGAATGTAGGTATAGCCCGTCTCCTTGATGTCATCAGAAGACACATAGATGTGGTTGGTCCTCAAATGGAGGTTGGCAGCAGATATAGCTCTGAGGTTGGGAGAGGAAACAATTATGATGACTAATGTGAAAAACCAAAATGTGCATTTGTTTTTATTTTTTAAAGGCCGTTATTTTCCACCGTCAGCTCTAATAAAGTCGAGAACAGTACAGAGATCAAATTATTAGGCTAACAAATATTTTACTTTACCAAACGGTGTAATTTTTAGTCCCGTTACCATTTTCATGGTGCAAATAAAATGCTCGCTTTGGCAAAGAAAGTCAAACTAAATGTTCCATCTTACCGGACCCTCCATTCTGTCTTTGAGGAGAAGGTCTGTGTCTCGTAGTTGGAGGTGGTGGAGGTGATGATTTCGTCACCGTGCTTGTTGACCGTGCGCGTTTGGGTGGCGGTCAGCTGGGACTGCTCCTTGGTTTGCTTCTCGATCTCAGCGATCTGCTGGCGCTGCTGCGAGGGAGCGGAGATCTCCATGCCGAGGATGATGTCTCTGATCTCAGACTGGGTCAGAGAGGCCACGTTCACACTGGAAAGGGGGAAAGGCAGGGGGTGTTTAAAAAAAAAAAAGATATTGAAGTTCATTCTTGAAGGACAATTCATTTATCTTGAAGAGGAATTTAAAACGCATTTCAAAATCATTTAAGGACGGCTCATGGCATGAAAAACAAATCTATAATTTCAAATGTTAAACTTTATCCCTTGTTTTGAATACGATTCGGTGTTGGACCAATTATCAAACCGGTTTGAAAAATGTTACACCGGCCCAACCCTAGCAATCAGTACATCGCAAACGTCAGCATCAGCACATTTTAAAACAAAGTAGAGCACAGGTTGACCAAGCTCTTGCAGTTTCTGCCATACTCATTGCAAAAATATTGAAATATCTCCCTATGGAGCTATCAAAGTTTAAAATGTGCAAATATCAGAATAAATTATCCAAGTGCATTATTCTGCATCTATAAAATGAAGCACAAAAGAAATATTAAAATGGCCGAGAGACTGCTCAGGCCTAATGGCAGCTCTGACCCAGTGACTGCTCAGGCCCTGTGGTTTTTACACTCACTTGTTCTTCTTGCCGTAGTCAGCCAGGATCAGATCCTTGAGCTGCACCTCCACCTTGATCCACTCCTCATCAGTGAGGGTAGGCCAGATGTGGTGGGGCTCAGTGATGGTGGTCTTGTCGGGCTTCAAAATGACCTTGGCCCTGTCATTGTTGACATGGAGTGCTCTCAGGATCAGGATGAGTCGGGAGAAGGCCTATAGACGTCACAAAGCACCAGAAACACACTAGTTACACAGAAGGATAAGTCAAGATGCCCCCTTGACAATCATACATCCAGCATTCAGGGGTATAGTGGGCAACCCGTTTCTATAAGAGTCTGACTGACTGTGTAGGAGGAGATGGTCTTGAGCCAGTCATCGTAGAGGTTGAACAGAACCATCTGGGGCTCAGTAGCCTTAAGGATCAGGTCTCCAAACTTCTCCACCTTCAGACAGGCCTGGAATGGCAGCTGGAGCTCAGACCCCTTGATCACAATGTTGGGGAAGTCCAGCAAGTGCACCTGGATGTGGAGGAGGGTGAAGAGGAGCACAAATACATTAGAACACATTATATATTGACAACATTTGAGACTACATATCAATCAATGGTAAGAGGGATGATACTTTGATGTACTATTTAGACACAACAAAGCCGCTTTCTCACCTCAAGAGGGTCCAACATGCCCTTCCGGGTCACAATGATCTGCTTCGGCTGCTCCTCAACTGGGAGGGAGCGAATCAGGGCAGCAACCTCTTCAGCCGTCTTCCATTTGGCCAGCTACAGAGGCAGAGGAAGAATGACATACTGTCAATCAGGCCAGGGACATACTTTGCTGGGATGCATGCAGTCACTTTAAATGGTTAAGAAGGTTGTTTGTATGAGGACTTGAATTAAAATAATGTTTTAGTGTTTTATGGTATAGAGTTTAAACAAAAACATAACAAATTTTTTTTTATAACCTTTATTTATTCAGGGAAGGTTTCACTGAGCTTTCTCTCTCTCTTTTTCAGGAACGCCCTGATCACATTCATACTGTTACACACATTCACACCTGGATCCCCAATCCAACCCTTGATGCTGAGTGCCAAGCTGGGAGGCATTGGGTACCATTTTTAATAGTCTTTGGTATGACTTGGCCGGGGATCGAACACCAACCTCCCAATCTCAGGGCGGACACAGTACCACAAAGCCACCGAGTTGGTATAAATGACTATTACTATGATGCTGATACAAGAAGAGGGCTGTACCTGTCCCAGACGTTTCTGCCCAGCCCACACAGAAGTATGGATGATCTTGAGGAAGAGCTGGCCAGTCCTGGGGTTGAAGATGAAGATGGCACCATTGATGGGCTTGGTGGTCAAGTTTCCTTCAAAGGTCTGAAAATGAAGCATGAAAGCTGCATGACAAAGAACAGAAGGTGGCACCTACTATCCTTCAGATGGCTAATCCTGAGGACCCTCAAATGTTACTTACTAGCTCTGGAACCCATGACTCCAAAAGAGGCTTGTAAATTACTTTGTACAATGACACAGCAACTCGTGAATTTGTCGACTAAAATCTCAGCTCATCTCAATCTCACCTTGTGGATAGTGACTCTGTAGACGTTTGTGTCGTCTACGAACCAGATGATCTGGTTGGAGAAGAGCTCTCCATAGTTCTGCGATGACAGGTAGGGCTCAGTGGGCTCTGAGGAGTACAGCTGCAGACCTTTGCGGATGCGCTCCCTCAGCACATACAGGGCAGGGTTTGCCTTCATGATCTTTGCCATGGCCTGTTGAATCAACGGCTTGCCCCCTGGGAACCAGTTACCGTAGGCACTGTGGGGAAGAGAGTCAAAGACTATGTTTTTGGAGTGTAAAACACATTTTTCAGACACCCCATAAGCCAACAAATGTCGCCCGTTTTAAATAACCATCGGAGCTTGTCCAAGGCATGTCTTGTCTAGTTTAGACTTCACTCCACCATAAAGTCTGACTTAATTCAGGAATTTACACAAAAGTGTCCTTTACAATTGGACGTGCACCAATAATAATACCGGTACAAACCTGTGGAGGTTATAAGCCAGGTCGATGGCAATGAGGACGCCGGTGGGAGAGGGATAGATACTCATGTTATCAGTTGTGTAATCCAAGAACTTGGCCCTGGCGTAGCGCTCAATGTCGTGCGAATCGTAGTCACCCCAGCGGAGCTGGATGTCAATCCAGTACTTCTGTGTAGTTGTGCTGTCCATCACATCCCTTAAAGAGGAAAACAAAATGTATACTTTTAAACTACATTTTAGAGGAATCTGATAATCTTTTCAACCCACATCCTTGTAACAATACCTCAATTTTAAATGCATATCAGTTAAACAATACACTCTGCAGGGCATGCTAGTCTCACTACTCAGCTGCTGTAGACGTACTTTGAGTCTGCGAGCAGCGAGGGTCTGGAGACGTTCCACTTGTAGGATGCAAAGAGGAGGATGTCAGCGCAGGAAGAGTTCATCTTGTAGGACTTCCTGGGATGGATGGTTTCCTTCTGCACAGTCTCAATCTCCAAGGCATCCAGCTCCTGGTCAAACACCTGCAAACAAAAAAGAAATTCACTTTTTTGCAATCCAAGCTTTTTAAAATAAGCATGCTTCTAAATAAAAGGCATCAACTTTACTTGTTGCTGCAAGAGGTAAAATAGTTCATTAAAAGATTGTAATGATCTTTTGTATGAATGACAAAGGTCATCAATGCCTGCCTACCTGACAGAGATCCATGACAATGCTCTCATGAATCTTTTGCCACAAGTGAGCCCTGAAGATCTGAATGAGGGAGATCTTCAGCGTGGGGATCTTGCCGTGCATGAAAATGCCTGTCAGGTCAAGCTGCACCTGAAAACCAACGTACACCTAGGAAAGAACAAAAATGGTTGAACAACTGGACAAAACGGTATTAAACTTGCTCCGTTGGGCTTCAAATCAAACCAGTATTCTAAACCTTTTATCGCTTGGCGTCTTTACTTACATTGGCTCTGTTGATGGTGGGCGACCACCAAAGTGTGAAGCGACGGTTGGGGATCTGGTTGAGACCAGACCTCTGGGCATTGGTCAGCTTCTTCCATTTCATGGATTCTTCAAACCCACTGGCTTTCTCCCTGAATCCCAACAAAAGCATTTAAAATTGGGCTTTTTCCAATCCCTAAATGCAATTACAAATGTGTAGACTTTGACTAGTGTTCTCACCAGAAGAGACCTTCCCAGGTGGGGAAATAAGTGCCTTTGAAGAGGGTGTGTTCCAGAATGCCTTCCACGCCACCAAGGGCCTGGATCATGTCAGTACGGTAGTTGTTCAAGTTCCACAGCTTGCCATCGTGTCTCTGGTGGGTCCACCAGAAAGGGTTCTGCTTCAGGACCTGCACTCACAAAACTGTAATGTTAGCAAATAGCATATAGAAATGCACCACTTGTATACAACGAACACCGTGTTGAGGGGTTTATCAGTAGTAGATCTGTGTAAGAAAGATTACCTACGATAAAAACAACTCAAACATTAGAACTTCATGTTAAATCTGGTCCTAAATATCTGACCTGGTACTGTTTGAAGTCAGTCCTGACTCTCCAGCCCTTGTCATAGGCCAGAGTGTGTCTGTCCTTCTGGAAGAGGGTGTTAATTCGGGGGATCCCTCTGTCCCAGGAGTCCTCCAAGTCTTCCAGGGTTAGACGCCTGAGACACAAGAGATAAACGGCTATAAGGCTTCATAGAATCAGCTTTTATCAAAAAGACACTTAAACTGAATACAGGGCATAATGTTAAGGAGTGAAACAAACCATTTAGGAGTATTTAGGAGTATTCGCCAGGATTAATTCAAATACAAACATCAAATTGTCAACCAAGGTTTATTTTTTAGCCTTTTTATTTTGCCTAGTAAATACTCCATCAGCTCTCATTAGTAATGATCAAGCAGTTTACAGCACCACCTGGAAGACTGCCAGTCTGTAATGGAAGCAGGATGCTGGATGCTCTACCTGTTCTGTGCAATGGCCTCCTGCCTCTTGAGGGCATACTCTGCCCAGACTCTCTGAGAGTCGATGAACTCGCTCTCCCAGGGCTGAATGTAGCGATACAAGTTGGGGATCAGCTGGTCCTCTTCATGGCTCATTCCTGACCGGAAGTGAGTGATGCCCACATCTGTCTGCTTAGACCACCTAGCATAGAAGGGATGGTATTATTAAAAAAGCAGCAGTGCAAGAACTCTATTCGTAGACATTACTAAATATATATTCAGTAACAACTGAAATTTCTATTAACCTTAAAACATAATACAATAATTCATGATATTGTAGTAAAATGTGATTGTATTTTTTTTGTTAGGACAATAAATAATAAATGTTAATGTTCACTACTTGGCCTTGAGAGGCTAACTCAGCTAAATGATTCATATTAAGTCATCATTGGTTCCATCTTACCGCAGATCAGACTGTGGGATGAGAACGTGCCCCATTGACAACATGCCCAGGCCACCCAGCTCTTTCGGGGTGTAGAAGACCACAGGGGGGAAGCGACTGGGCATTTTGGAGTTCAGGCCAATCTTGATACGCGTCTGGATCTTGTTCTCACACTTGACCAGCAGGTCCAGCAGCTCCTGAGTGTTGACCACTGCCTCGCGGAAGTACGTCATCAGGCCAATCAGAGCCGTGTTCCATTTGTTCACGATCTAAAAAGGCGAAGGTGGTCGTTATCATCCAATTCATCTCAAATTCATGTAAACCTTATATGCATAGAAATACAGATTGTTGTAATGGCATGATGACACGTGCCACTGAAACGGAGGGAGAGTCACCTTGGTGAATGTAGTGGATCCCGAAGCCATCAGAATCTGACGTACTCTGTTGTGGAAGCGTTGCATGGATTCATCATCCACGCGAAGGAAACACTGTGCCGTCCTTTCTTTGGTCACCTAATACACAGGACCAACAATGTCAGGATGATACTCTTTTTTTTTTTTTTGTGGGAAAGAAGAAAAACTCTTCCAGTTTCGTTCAATATGGACAAGAGATGTTGCCCAAGAAAGATTATTATAATATTATACAATAATATTAAATATAACTGCATTTGCCTCAAATATTCCTCAAAAGAATTCTGAGAGATTATGACAGATTGAAACTGGGGCTTTCTTGCTCCTGACCTCGTTTTGCAGATTCCAGACGCCGTCCTTGTGAGTAAACTCCTCGTAGCTGGTGCGACATTTGGGCAGAATGCGGCACTCGAAGCCACACATGTTAAACAGCAGGTTGGGGTTGTCTTTGCTGTATACGGACACAAAGCTGTTCTCCCACTGGACCGTGGTCACAGAGCGCGGCAGGCGGTTCTTGATGTCCCAGAACACAGCGCGACCCCTGGAAGGGTCCGGGGGGGGAGGGAAAGAGAATAGATTACAAAACTAAAGCGTTGGAATGAGCACTTGACAGAGAAAATGTAACAACTGGCCAAGGTGAACATCTTCAAGAGCATTGTCTAGAGTGCTGGGACTCACAGGTTGACGTCGTGCTTCATCAGTCTCATGCGGGCATCGCGGGGCCAACACTTCTTGTTGTTGTAGCCCACAATGTTCTCGTTATTGGGATCCGGGTGCTCCGTCAGATACCTCTGAATCAGATCTCTGGCCTCATCAGCTGAAAACCTGGACACACAAAATGCGATCAACATATTTAAAGCAGTTTGCACAATTTGAACCTCTAGATGCAGCAAAAGGATGCTCAGCTACGATTAGATCGGGGGTGAAAAAAAATCAGAGTCTCCAGAGTAGACCATAACTTAACTCGAGGTTTAAAATGGCCGTCTCACCTGAAGAAGATGTGTATGCGGTCGATGTAGCGGCAGTAGAGTCTGATGGGGTGGGCGCCCTCCGTTGCCGTGTCCTGGAAACTGAGGAAGTCGTTGGGCATCTGCGGCGGGCCGGCCATCTCGCTGGCCCGGTGCAGGCCCAGCACCAGCAGATCCATCACCAGGCCGTAGTACTGCACGATGAACGAGGCAAACTGGAGCCCTCTGATGATACCGTATGAGTTGGTGTGGTTCATGTCCTGGAGAATAAAAACATTTTACACAAGCTTGAATTGACATAATGGTAAGCCTCAACAAAAACAAGAAAACAAACAAACATGGTCTGCAGACCAAATGCAGGCACCCATCAATGGCATGGAACGTAAGCACGCAGCACACAAAAACAAGCTGCTTTGAAAACATTTGTCCAAAAGTGTCCTTCGACTGCATTAGCTTGTGTGGCTAAACCAAACTTGATTTAAATATCACTGTAGTGGCATAATTGGCTGAGAGGCTGACCTTGTAGTTGATGACCACGTTGTTTTTGGCCGTCATGTAATCAGCTATGTTGTGGTCCACAATGAGACGCAGCAGCCTGTTAAGCAGCGTCAGATCAATCTTCTCGTACATCTTCTCGTAGCGGGACTCCAGCATCACGTTACACTCGCCCTCCGTTGTCTCCCAAACATCCTGCAGGTTGTTGATACCTGGGAGATGGAGGGGGGGGGGTGTTAAGAACAAGACAACCACCACCATGCTGGAGATGTCTGGCTTGATTTAGCTTAATTAGTTTCCTTCAAACTAAGAACATTCTGTATGCTGTGTGGGCCAGCATTGTGACTCACTCAGTGAATGTCAACTTACCCATTTCTGTATGGGTGAAGTGCTTTATATGCAATAAATTACATTAATTAGCCATTTAGAATATCCAGCAAAAAGTACAACATGGGGATTCTTTACATGATAAACCCATGGAGTAACATTTGAGCCGTTACCTTGGCACCACTTGTAGACCAGCAGGGGCGGGGGCTCGGTGTCTGCGGGCTTGATCCAGGGCGGGAAGAGGCGCCTCTTGTCCGCTTCGTACCACAGGTACTGGTCGAGGTAGGCGTCCGTGATCTTCTCCAGGGGCTCCACGTCGTACACAGGCACCAAGTGGCTGTACAGGTCCATGAACTCAATGCCAACCTGGGGGAGGGAGAGGGCAAACGGTCACGACCGAATGAGTGACGGGTGATGTGGTGTAATGCATGTGATGGTGCTAGGGCAAGCGTTGTAATAGAGAGTCCTGGATCCTGACCTCCTTGAAAGCTCTTTGGGTGAGCAGGTGACGCTTGATCCTGGACAGGGCCTCGTGAGGGTTGTCATAGGCCTGCTCAATCAGCCCCAGCTCCTCCCTCTGAGACTGGTTCAGACGAGACTTCACGCTATGTACAAAAAATATATACATATATAGTTACATAGGCCATGTAAACAGATTATTAGAATCTCTAAAAAGTTGTATGTATAACAAAAGCAAGGCCTTCATGGAGCTAGTGCGTTACCTGTAGGCCTCCTTGAGCCTCTCCAGGGCCAGGATGAGTAGCTTGGTGTCGTGTTTGTAGGAGAGCGGGGGGAAGGGGATGGGGGAGAAGCGCCGGCTCTCCAGCCAGTGCACCGTGGTGGTGTAGATGGCCACGGCCTCTTCTGCCGTGATGTAGGGACCGTCCTGTGGGACAGAGCGCACATGGGGAGAGAGAACAAATAAATGACAATAAAAAAAAAGGTTTCTGGTTTTACACCACACTAGAAATTGACCTTCTAGATGACGGTCTAAACTTTATAACACATTGTCGTCGTCGTCGCCCCCCCCCCACAGACCTTTAGGTAGTTATGCTGTCTCTCCTGCTCTGCCTTGAGGTAGAGACGGGTCAGCCTGCCCAGGTTCTTCTTGCAGACGGTCTTGTCCACGGTGGCCCCACGGCGGATTCTCTCGCGATTGTAGTGGGCCGTGTTGGTCCACCAGTCGGCCTTGGCCTTCACGTAGCGGAGGATCATGTTCTCGATGGGCGTGGGCAGGCCGGGCACCTTAAGGTGTTCACAAAGATGAATGCCGTTGGTTTCTCTTTACAGACAAAGCGCCACAGTAGATGGCCTAAACGGTAACGGTTAGTGTGTTAGCAGGGATTCAAAATAGTGTTGTTGTAGAATTCGGAAGTGGCATAAGTGTAGTTAATTAAAAAATATATATAATAACAATAAAAGCTCTTCTTCGTCACGACCTTAAACCTTTATTCTTGAGGTGGGACTTGTACGTGCAAAGTTCAATTGTGCTCACGGGGAAGAAGAAAAAAAAAAAGCATGCAAATGCAACTCGACGAGCCATCAAGTACCTTAAACATGACCATAAAAGAGGGTAAATTCTATAGTAACAAGTTGTTCAGACAGAGGACAGAGGTTTGCTTTTAGTGGTCCAACCTTCCATGGGATGTTGGCCTTCCAGCACCTCCAGGACTCGCTGAGGTGCTGGAGGATGGTCCTGGCCTTGTTCTGCTTGATGCCCTCGGGCATCATGTCCAGGATGTCGTGCATGACGGCGGCGCGCAGCTCCAGGTCAAAGTGGGACTCCACGCGCTGCTTGGTCACCGTCTTGGCCACACCCTTGGAGTGACGCCCTGAGTGGAGGAGCCATGGGAAATGCTGTCACTTGGTCTTTTAGTGACAAAGAAATAACTATGACATTGACGTATTATAATTGTGACGACATTATCCCCTTGAATGTATCATAATATCAGGAATGGATTATCAGAGAAGGGAAAAATGTATGGGTCCTCCACCATACCTAAATTATAGCTTCATGCACTTCAGTTGGATCGTTGAGAGGGTATTGATACAAGTTAAATAGGCACCCATCAAATAAACTAAAAATGGCATACCTTCAAACTGCCTGGCCAGAAGGTTACCCAGCCACCTCTCCAACAGTGGGGTAATGCCTCTCATGAAGAAGAGCCACACCCTCCAGCCAGGAGCCCAGAAGCCACAACCTGGTCCCTTTCCAACAGGACCCTGGGGGGAAATAAATGGAATCCATCATCATCCATGTCACGGTAACCAACAAAACGGTACCAGTATGAATGTGTCTTAAGACTTTGCAGTAATAGGGGAGGCAGAATTGCTTTGCACGAGTGCTTACGGTATTGAAGCGGTAGTAGATGAGATGCTTGAGGTCTTTGCACATCCGGATCTGTCTCATCAGCTTGTACTTGTAACGGTACATGCCTGTCAGCTGGCCCACGTGGGCAAAGATGTACTGCAGCCCATCTGACAACTATGAAAAGACGGACAAAGCAGCAGCGTTATCGACATTTAATCATTACACTAGGATAATAGACAAACAAATTTTAAGATCTTAACATTCAATTTTACTTCAAACATAAGTACGATGCAAGATGATCAACTGAAGCCCAAATGCATGGAGTAATGCAGAGGGAAACGAACGCTGAAGTAGTTATACAATAGAGTAACAGTTATCCTTTTCATAATTACATAATAACTACAACAATGTAAAAAAACATGTCTGAATGATTATATAACCACTAGCAATGCAGCAAGTGATTAAAACAAATAACCATTCATTTTAATCTCCCTCCAGTTCTTACGCACAGGCAAGCGAACCAATGCAAGTGCGCCTTTGTAGGAGGATTTTCTTTGACACCCAAGGGCTTAAAACTGATGTTACTTCTAATATTACATTCTAAATACATCGCTTAATGACTAAATGTAAATATAAATGTATGACAGGGTAATAAAGCCAGTAATAACGACACTAAAAACACATTTCCTAATGAGGAGCGTGGCTGCGTTAAGGTTTCCGACCTGGAACGCATCCACGTTTCCCAGCCTGTACTGGACATGGCTGTCCACCACCAGCTTGCTCAGACGCAGCACCTCTCTGCACAGATGGAAAGCGTTGCCGAATCTGGACTTCTTACGCTCCTGTAGGAAAACAAAAGAACGAGAGGTCATATTGGCCAGGTAGACACCTTGGTACCATGTTGCGTGTCGATCAAAATAGACATAACACTTGGTTTAGACAGGAAAAATATTTCAAAAACAATTCTAGGCTATAATGAGCAATAAATGAGATCAAATAAACAAGTTATTATTGAAATTTAGTGTGATAGGTTGGGAAGTAATGAATTGTAACCAGCATGCTAGTTGGTTGGCTGCCATGTGGAATGTACCTTTGTGGTGAGCGTCTTGACTGGCTTGAGGTTGAAGTTGTAGTCGAGATGCAAGTAGTTGAGGTTCTTACGATGGATCAGCAGATTGAGCATGTTGTAGCCTTGCCTGCAGACCTGAAGCCCCACCTCCACCCAGTCTAGTTTAGTGGACTGGAAGAACTTGGTGGCCTTGAAAGAGCGGAACAGGTACCTGGAAACAAAGCAGCCATCAGCTAGAAATAAACTAAATACCGCATTTGGCTCCCGTTTAAACGATGGGAGTTTGAACGCAGCACGTCTATAGCCTGTTAAAGGACCCTCACCTCTTCTTCTGGGCTTTGGGTGGTCTGTGTTTGAGAGCATTGAGCACGTAATACTTGAGCAGTTTCTGGTACGACACGCGGACTTTGACGGGCTGGCCCGCTGGACAGTGCTCACGATACCTGTGAGGTAACACAAACTGCTTAAAACAAAAACAATTGCCTAGGTATTGGTTAGGTTAGGCCAGGACAGGGGTTTCACGAAGATTGAATTCTTCAACCTCAATGAAAGAACGATGAGGCATGGTTTTGCTCACCAGTTCTTGATGAGGGGAATGTCAATGGCACGCCTGGTCCGACCAGAGCGCAGGTTGAAAGGTCTTGGGGCCCAAAGCAGGGCAATGCCATTGGCTGTGTGGTCCGTGTACAGCGGTGTTTCCTTGAGGAAGGGCTCAACATACTCTGCCAGCTCAAACTCTTCATCGTCATCGGGTAGAGGCTCTTGACTCTGGAAGGACATAAATATTAAAGCTTTTAGGGGAGAGACAAAGATTTATACAAAGACGTAACATTTCACTACAGATATGCCTACATTTAAGTTGATGTCTGAGTGTTTAGGCAACCACTAGGAACGCAACCGGGTGATTAAATAAAGTAACCCACTCATTTTAATCTCCCTCCAGTTCTTACGCACGGGCAAGCGGACCAATGCAAGTGCGCCTTTGTAGGAGGGTTGGTATGACACCCAAGAGGATTCAAAAACCACCGTATTTGCTGGCACGGGAGGCCCCTACCTTGACAGAGTGTCTGTGGGAGATGGGGTTGATCAGGGGATCAAAGTAGAAGGCTGGCAGATCTGGGTCCTCAGTCTTGATGAACACTACATTGGGAGTGTGGTACCTGAAGAGAGAACACCATCAAGATTAAACATATTTATTTAAATGTATTTCCCCTAAAACAGTCATTGTGACCTTTGAAAAAAAAAAACTGAGAGTTTTTTTGTTTGTTGTTGAAATGCATTCTTTAAAACATTAATTTTAACTTAAACTTATTTGAAAGTGTTTTACAAAGAAGGATAATCAGATTTTCACAGGAGTTGCCCTTTCTGATCATTTCAGGTACAGTACAGAATTTATTATATGACAATGTCTGGCGCCTGTGTATTAAAGGAATTTTGAAAGAAAATGAAGCCAATGAATGAAAATGAGTGAATTCATGTTCATTATACTACCAAACACACACAGCATAAAAAGTGAATCAATTATATGAAATGAACTTTAACTGACCAGGTGAGGTGGACGTGGTGCGGCAGGTTGTTGTACAAGTAGGGGAAAGCGATTTTGTACTCCGTCCTGATGGGCTGTCTGATGATGATCTTGTTGATGTCATTGAACTCATTCCAGTCTTCATCCCTGTAGGGGGTAAAATAAAGAGTTTCTGTGCCATCAAGAAACTTTAAATGAAAGAAAAAAAGGGGGATTCATACATTAAATAGCAAATTGTGCTTACTGGAGGTTGATGTCTCTGACCAGGGGCTCAAACTTGGGCCCTCCAGGGATGGCCATATTCAAAGCCTTGGAGGTGAAGAAAGCCTTGAGGTCAAACAGATAAAAGTAGTTGTAATCCACCAGGTCTGTCAGCAGCTGGTTAGCCAGTCGGTAGAGGGTTGACATCATTGGCAGGGTGAACTGCCAGCGACGGTATGTGGTGCCATTCACAAACCTGAAGAAACAATAAAACAGCATTAACATTACAGAAGCAGTTTGCACTTGATCAATAAGCTTGCAAGCAAACATAAATAGACACATTTACAAATAAAGAGTTCAGCCTAGGAAAAAAAGGGGTAAACCAAATTCATCTTTAGACGAGTAGAAAATTAAGAGAAATTTACTTTGTGGTGTCTTTGAGGGGCTGGTGTTCATAGAACCAATCCACGACAGAAGAGTCCTCCTCTGGGTCCAGCTCCATCTGGATGGCCTCCAGCGGCTCCACATCCAGGATGTTGTCTGCGTAGTCTAGCGGCGGCTCCTCATCGTCAAAGGGAGGGAAGCGCATGCGCTTGAAGTGCCGGCGGTCTCGCTTCTCACGACGCATCATGATCCACATGGCACTGGGAGATGGAAAGAAATTGTTGTGTACATAATGAAATCAAAGCAATTACAAATCCTGCTTATACCCCTTTCACACCAACATGAACCAAGTGCTAGCTCTGGGGTGGTGCTAGGGCCAGTTCTTAGTTGGTTCAACTTGCGAACCTTCAAAGAACCTGTTTTGTTTCACACCGCTTCGAGAGCCTTGAGAGCCACGTTAGTTGAATCACTTTACGTCTCCGCTTTCCAAGCATGACGACAACATAGGCCTATATGCTGCTGTTACAAGTGTTGCTCATGGCTTTGCGGTCCTATATTAACCAAACAAACAAAATAGGAGTGATTGAACATGTTTGCGCTGCTCGTCATGACTGCCTTGAACGGCAACTACATTCAACATACCGTGTCCGGTTATGAATCTCGATCACAAGGCGTTTGTCTAAGGGAATTTATTTTGCGTCGATATTGTTGCATATCTTCAAACATGCTGCATATAATAGGCTAAAGCATTCTCATAGAGAATAATAAACACAATACAGATAACCTTGTATATAGCCTACCTCATTCATTGGCCGCGTTAAGGGGAGTAGAAAAACATTTTCAGCTATCCACACACACACACACACACACACATATATATATATAATACAGCCATAAACATTTCACATTTCATTTTAAGGCACTGTCAATTTGTGAGTCATGTTGGTCTCCAAATGCATTCATAAACACAAATTTTAAGAAAGTGCTTAATTTATAAGCGGAGCTAAAAATATATATATATATCTAAGTTGGACCAAAATTATGTCAGTGCAATCAACTAAAATGAAAGTTGATTGCAAAAGTAAAAAAAAAAGAAGCTTTGAATGATGTTGGAGGAAAATGCTAAAATCTTTTTTTTCCAAAAGGACTCATATAGGCTTATGAGTGATGCGATTGCGCCACATCGCATTATTGGCCACTTCTCGCTCTGAAACACTTGCCCCCGCACAGGCAAACACACAACGAACACGCCCATGGTTAGCCTCTTGCCTATACTGTATGTAGGTGGAAATGTTATATTTCAAGAGGACAGTCCCTGAGATGGGAGGATTTCTTGTAATTCATAATCTAGACTAAAAAAACCTACATTGTTATGATGGCAATGCATTCTGACAAAAGGAAACCTCTGATCAAACTAATCCGTATAATTTTCTATAAAGAAACTATACAGTCCAAGCACAGGCCCTTGTCGATACAGTTCAGGCCTTTTTGGGGCAACAAAAATGGTGAGTACTTTTTGTTTGATTATAGGAGCAGAAATGCAATGAACGGAAGGCAGTGACCTCAATTAACTGGCAAAGATTCAGTCATAATTTCTTATCTGTGGATATGCTGACTCATGGAATTCTGCTGAGGCCGATAGCCAGGCAAGAGACTTGCTTATGGATCCCAGAGCTGCTAGGGCACATACCAGCAACCAAGCCTGAGGCAATAACTGACAGAAGTTCAGCAGAGGCCATTTGCTTACACTCTTTAGTCTATTTTCCCCAACCAATTCACCTAATCTAATATTCTATGTTGTATCATTCTCTGACTGTTATATCTCCTTTCTCTCTCTCTTTTGCCTTCTTCAGTTCCAAGTTGTTTAAGCTCATTCCATGTCCAAATCTGCCTAGCAATTGTACCTGGAGAAGAAACATACAGCTTCTAATGGCCAGAGGTCACCATTGCACAATGGCCTATATCCTGGTCCTTTATTTCCATGGCCACTATTCAGCCAAACACAAGCACAAACAACGTGGAGAATGGTTGAAACTACCATGACAAAGACCTATAACCCCTATTCACCCCATTAATCATACCTCTCCCGTTACTTTTCACTTCCATGATCCATTAGCAATGCTTTTGTATTTGACTGTCAATACCATGTTAGGGTGGGGTTGGAATATGGGAGTAAACCGCATCCATCCAGGCCATTAAAGAAGCCCTTTATTACGGATTCCCACTAGAAATTCTTTAAAGCTCTTAGGTGAAGCGTTTGTTACACCAAGCTTTAGTGTGTTTGTTGAATGTGCTAAAACAGTATCACGGTGTATTTATAAGCAAGGATTGACATGTCCATCATCCTTCTTAAAGGAGCATGTCTATGATTGATTATAACATTCATCTGCTGAATGACCCTTGAGAGGAAAACTGGTTCAGAAGAAGAGAGTGCAAGCACTAAGTTCCCAATAAAGAAATATTCCTTTGGTTGGTAACATGTGATAACTACAATGTGATAGAATCCAAAAAGATACTAAGATGGTGTGCTTCACTTAACATTGCCATGTTCACGTATGCAAATTAGCAGTGTTTTTCCTAGATGACATAGTGTGACATCTGATTCTGTAACATTGTTTATATTATATCACATGATATACTATCCCAAACAGTTTAGGCAAAACATTTTCTTCTAAAAAATATATATATTCAACTCCAGCTCTAAAGTGCATAAATAAAATACAAATAAAAACAGGATGTTACATTTTGGTTAAAATGTATATGGCTTCACTCATGGCCCACCTTTTATCCCAATGTTTTTGTCGCACTCATATACACGCCATCGCTACAGAGAACTGCCTTTTTGACAATGTATATTTTCAACAATTCCAAGCTCTTGCCTTGACAGACAGCTCGAATAGGTAAACTTCTGGCAAAGTTCATTGGTTAAATTCAAGACCAAACATGTAAATATCATGAGTAAATATCAAAACAATGGTTTTCTTAATTATACAGACTAAAAAAAATAAAAAATAAAAGTGCTGCTTGGATGCAATTTATCTTTCATACATAATTATCCAAATGAACACAACACAGGCCCTATATCTGAGCTGGGGTCAACTACAGAAGCCTTTCAATCTTTCCACATCTACAATATTGTAATGAGTGAGTGAGCTCAAACAGAGAAGGAAAGAAAAAGGACACAGGCACACTTCCTAATAAAAATTCAGATACAATCATTCCACAATGCACTTCTCTCCACCTAATAATCACCCCTAGGACAAGGCTACCATTGAGAGGAGAGTGACTGTAATGTGGTGCAAACTCCCAACGCCGCCTGCTATAATTAGCCATTTTCTCCATCAAACACACTTTCCCACTACTGACAGCAATCCAAACTTTTAATTCTCTGTAACACAGGAGGGCCAGATGATGAAATCAAAGCCCTGCCATTTCAACGTGACAGGAATCTCACTACTTAAGCATCGCGTTAGCGGGTACCCTCGGGAGTGAAAATTGCGAATGAGCAGGTGAGAAGCAGCAACGCAACCCAGGAAAGCCTCGAGTTTCCCCGGGTTGTGTTGCTTTTTCGTTATCATTTGTCCACAAGGTACTCGGGACGGAGTCGGCGGAAAGAAAATCCTGGGGATAAAAAGTGTAGAAGAAGGGTAACAGAATGAGATGTGTTAAGGAGGCAATTTGTCCTTTTGTATTAAAGTGCTGTGATGGTGGTCCCGCTTATTTAAAGCATGTCTGACACCAACAGACCCCAATCCACTTTGCAATTATCTCTTTCATTTGATTACTGGTGTACAGCATCGAGAAGTAAAACCAGAATTTTGAATCAAATCCTGATTGGGAAAGTGTTGTGTGTTTTTACCACCCCCATAAATAAGGATGCTAAACCCCTGATTTATCTTACAATATGATGCGGCAAAATCCCACTTTCATTCCACAGAACTCAATCAGTGTCCTCATCAAACAAATTATCCACATATGTGGCCTATAATCTGATTCTAGGCCTCCTCTAATCCCAGTTACATGTTCTACTTCAGGGACACAGAGCACAATCTGAAGCCTGGGAAAAAGTCTGGGGTAAGTGGGTGCACTTGTCTCTACCTGAGCCTGCTGCCTGGGCAAATGACAAAGCTATTATGGGGAAGAAGAGGCTTCCTGAAGAGGTGTGACTGCAAAGCAAAGGGCCCGATCAGACAGAAAGAGAGAAGTGCTGACAACTGCTACGCTGCAGACGTTCTGACTTACTAGGACAAGTGAATGTAATTGTGCATGGTGCCTGTGTGCATGTTTCTGATTACTTCAAGCATTGCTCTACCAAAAACTTTGATTGCAGTCCAGGAAATTGAAAGTGACAAAAATATCTTAATAAGGAAAGAGTAGACAAACATTGGAAGGATTACTCATTTGCCCACACTATTATAATAGTGTGGGCAAAAGTAATCATCAACATATATGTTGATGATACTGTAAAAGGCCTTCCCTTCCCAATAAATGATTCATCCATTTGTGACCAATGCTTTCTCGTTAGTAGGTGAACAAAAGGTGAATCACAGTGACAAACAGCATGGATTAGCCTATATGCCTTCCTGCATACCCTTGCATACCCTATCAAAGGACCTATTGGGTCTGTATTCATTTATCTTACTTATTTAAATGGTTCACAAAACAAATCTTAATATCAGCACCCTAGTCTAATAGATATTATGCAAAAGTAAACAAATTCCACAACACGTTTTGTGCACTTTGACAGAAAGGGAGTGGCTGGTCAGACAACTATTATGCAGAGGCTATATGTGATTAAGATCGTCTGCACCAGTGAATCCCTCACACACATGCAAAAAATATAAAAATATATTGGTGACAATAGTAAATGTCACATTTTTATTTGGCTAGCCTATTCAAACACTGTCTTGGTATATCTTCACCTTACATTATTGAGTTAAAAAAAGAGGTAGACATTGAAGGACTATGTTAAACACTAATGTCATTGCTGGAGAAATATCACGTAGTCTATGTTGGACAAATATCACGTAGTCTATCCATGTTGGACAATAGTCTTTTTTTCCTTAATTTCTTGTGCATCAACAAGGTAAATGAAAGGAAATGCGTGCAGTTGCGAAAGTAACGAGGTGTGTGCTCCATGTACGCTCTATGTGGCAAAGGAACGACAACTGTCAATTACATGTGTGAAAATGTCACTTGCTGAAATCATTTTAAACACGAATAATGAATATTAAAATAAGAAATAAAAAGTACATCGTCGCTTAAATGATAAACAAACCAACAGCCTACCTAATTAAAGGAGTCAATAAAACAGTTATTGGATATTTACCCCAAATTATAATTAAACATTTTTAAATTAAGGGTAGGCCTATTAATGGAAAACTACATTAAACACTGACGTAACGATTTAACCATTTGATAAAATGTGCGTATGAATGGATGAAAAAAAAATTGGCTAAAAATCTGAATACCTATTTTTATGTTTCGGCAAGTTGAATCATGCTTTCTCCTCTTAAAGATAAGTAAAAGATATAGGCCGAGTGTAATCGACAATAAGAATACCACGTATCCTTAATATTATGGAAACATGGTTATTATAAATGAGGCTTGAAATCACATGGCCGATGGGAACCATAGTTGGGTTCCTACTTGTTATCTAGGCTACATTTAACATTGTCATGGGCTACCCATGTACAGCAATGCTGGGATAGTGAAAGAATAAATGCAGGGAAATCTTCTATTGTTATCTATCAAAATGGTTCGATCGAACATAGTATTAAAAGGGAACGAACAGTC
Organism: Stylephorus chordatus; assembly: GCA_900312615.1. NCBI lineage: Eukaryota > Metazoa > Chordata > Actinopteri > Stylephoriformes > Stylephoridae > Stylephorus > Stylephorus chordatus. Next base: position 1,224 of record OMPB01100770.1, on the reverse strand, counting down.
TCATACCATAGCATTCCTCCCTAGTCGCCCCAGCTCGTCCACTCCTTTCTCTCCTCGATCCTCTGAGATTCGCTGCCGGACTTTAAAAAAATCGAGGAAAAAAACCCACTTCCCTAAAACTCACATCAATTAAGTTGCTTTATATGCTTATCCGCCACTTGCTCATTTTGAAGTCACGCCTGATTTTTTTTCTCCGTAAAACTAAAGTTTTAAAAGCGAGGGGATTTTTTTTGTTTCTTTTTTTTCCTTCTCAGGCAGAATTTAAAAAAAAATCTCCAGAAAAAAAAATCCCCTTGAAGTATTTTCTCTTCTGAGACGCCTTAAAAGAAAGGGGGCGTTTGAAAGCCCTGCTTCGGTCTATTTTTTTCTTGGTTCACCACGTTGTTTTGACCACTTATTTCCTTTGTTGTGTCAAAAATAAAGAGTCCAAAGGCTACGCGAGCAAAATATTTATCATTTCGCCATTCTCCTCATAAATCATTGCGACTGCTAGCGTTGGAATTTCATTACAACATTAAGTCTCTTACACTCGTAGAGTGTGACGGTGTATATAAAGTATAATTTTTAGCTTCCCAATAATGGCGGACCTTCTCTCGTATTCAGCATCTCCTCCTCCTATTCGAAGAGAATAGAGAGAGAGAGAGGGAGAGAGCAAGAGAAAGAGAGCGGCACGCCAACTCGCCCAGCGGTTCATGGACACAATTACAGCCATACACCCAGCAAACCACACGAACGAACACGCGCGCAAGCACGCGCAAGCACGCGCGCGCGCACACACACACACACAGATAGATAGATAGATAGATAGATAGATAGATAGATAGATAGACAGATAGATAGAAGAGAAAGAAAGTGTGAAAAGTGTGTATAAAATGCAGACGGATTGTTCAGCATCTTCGACTATAAAATAAGGACGTTCTTTAATTGTTTTGTCGATGAGGATTATATTGAAATTAGAATAGTATTATATTCACTGATTGTCTGCTTTGCAATTTTGAAATGAACACACATTCATTAAACACACAGTCCGGCAGGGTTCAAGGTGCAGTGCCCTTGGTTTCCATGAATCTACAAGCCTCCGTCCAATCAAATTAGTCAATGTGTTCTCAGTAATATTTGCCTGACCTCAAGCCACACAGCACGAGATTAGCCGGGGTCAAAGTTTCTGTTAACGTGCCTGCTTTTGTACTTTTCACCAACCACTGGGCCAAAAATTTTAAAGAC
>OMPB01100763.1:0-15835 GCA_900312615.1 Stylephorus chordatus | reverse complement strand
TTAATTACTTTTGAACCTGCGATTAATTGACAGTATTAACTGTATTCGATAACGCTTCAATAAACAAAACTACTTCTTGAATGTCTGTTCACATCATGATTACATGTTAATGATTCAATTATTTCTCGGATTCAATTTATGTCTGGTTCATGCAGAAGCAAAGAAATAGCACATGCACATGCACAATCCTCGAAAAGTCTTACTAAAATTCCTAAATAAGATTACTAAAATTCTTACCTCGTCGCGCACCGCTACGTGAACTCGTCTAGAATGAAAATAGACATTGATTCTTGGTGGTAGAATTATAAAACGTATTTAAAAATACTAAATCGTATGTTACATGACAGTCAAGAAAGAGCTGCCCAACAGATGATTGACATGAGGCTTTTGGCGTCGTTCTCTGTGGTCGAATCGCTCATTGGTTAACTTTATCCCCAGCTAGGAGTGCCGCCATTCGATTGGCTGCCCTTTCCAGCCAGCTGTACTTCAAAGAACACGCTCTCTACAACTACGTAGAGTGGGCGCAGCGAGCCAAGAGAGAAATAGTGTGAGTTGAGTAAAACACTGTCGGAGTTATTGGAAACGTACACTATTGTAAGCAATTTATATAGTACAGACCCTGGATATGGCTACGTCTATACTTGGGGTAAGAGTGTTTTCATTTATCAGTGGGAATATTTTTGCCTCTGCGTAAAGTTATTCTAACTAAAAAAAGATTCGCGATTAGTAGATCACTACTTTCTCAAATTACAATTGTATCGATTCGTAATTATGTTATCTATTCCATTGATCAATATATATATGCAACTAGAAAAAAACAAAACTTTTCTAGAAAACAATGTTTGGCACTGGCTCTCTAAACATGAGTAAACTTTTAAAAACTGGATGTATCTAACCGAAACCTTGCTAATCATTTTGTTATCCATTATTTCCATTTGTCATATTTGTCAAAATAAACCAGTCGTTTGTTAGGCTATAGCCTAATAATAACAACACTAGTCGTATTTTTATGGTAAAAAATAGGCCTACCCCAAACGTTAAAATGATTAAAACTCCAAACAATCGCTTGCAATTTTGAAAAACGATTACAAATTATTCTATAAAAAAAGTTTCAGCGCAATTTGTTTTTGTGTGATGATCGAGCGACTTCATAAGTTGGTTTTCTTTCTCATTTCAGGAAGAGCCACGTTTTGGAACTACCCCACTAGCTATGCTGGCTGCAACTTGCAACAAAATTGGCAACACCAGTCCTCTCACAACTTTACCAGATTCGAGTGCTTTCTCAAAAGGTGGATTTCATCCGTGGAAACGTTCTTCCTCTAGCTGTAATTTTGGATCCAGTCTCCCTGGGTTCACTGTTGCAACAAGCCGCGCGTCGACAGGACTAACACCGACAAATGGCACAGGCAATAGCGCTTTTTGCTTAGCCTCCACCTCACCAACCTCATCCGCATTTTCTACAGAATACAGCGGCCTATTTTCCAACTCTGCGAGCGTAACATCCCAAGAGTCAGGACAATCGGCCTTTATCTCAAAGGTGCACGCATCGGCCGAGACTCTTTACCCGAGGGTTGGGATGGCACACCCGTACGAATCGTGGTATAAGTCCGGTTTTCATTCAACCATTTCTGGTGATGTTGCAAACGGGGCGTCATCGTGGTGGGATGTTCACACCAACCCCGGCTCGTGGCTAGATGTCCAGAATCCGGCAAGCACACTCCAGACTTCCCTGCACTCCGGGACACCCCAAGCCATACACTCACAGCTTAGCGGCTACAACCCAGATTTTTCTACTTTGACCCACTCTGCTTTTAGCTCGACTGGCATAAGTCCCTCTGCATCTCATCTGCTATCAACTAGCCAGCACCTGTTAACCCAGGAGGGTTTCAAAACAGTTATCCCCACTTACACAGACGCGTCTGCCGCGAACGCAATGATTTCTGGAGCCAGTTCAGGAATAAGCAGTTCCTCAAGGTCATCCCGAAGGTATTCTGGAAGAGCAACGTGTGACTGTCCTAACTGTCAAGAGGCAGAGCGGCTAGGGCCCGCAGGAGCCAGCCTCCGAAGAAAGGGACTTCACAGCTGCCATATTCCTGGTTGCGGTAAAGTCTATGGAAAAACATCCCACCTGAAAGCGCATTTGAGATGGCACACTGGAGAGCGTCCTTTTGTCTGCAATTGGCTTTTCTGTGGTAAAAGATTCACTAGATCTGACGAACTTCAGAGACACCTTCGCACGCATACCGGTGAGAAAAGATTCGCTTGCCCAGTGTGCAACAAGCGCTTTATGAGGAGTGATCATTTGAGCAAGCACATCAAAACACACACTGCCGGTGGAGGAGGCAAAAAAGGAAGCGATAGCGACACCGACACCAGTAACCTGGAGACCCCGAGGTCCGAATCACCTGAACTTATTTTGGAGGGGGTCAATCCCAGAATCACAGTTAAAGACCAGTCGCCTCATGACGAGCCCTAATGAGATCTTAAGAAAAGATCAACTCCATCAATCCAGAATTTTAAATGCACAGCATTCAAAACGGGTCTGTTTGAAAGACAATAATGGAGAAAGAATTTCAGGAGGCGTTTGCAAAGCTTAAAAATAAAAATAAAAATAATAATAAATAAAAAATAAATAAAAAAATACATTGTTGTTCAAACAAATATTGATTAGGCTTATTGATGCGCTAAACCATCTATAAAAATACAAAACGAATCGCGTATGAGCAATTTAAGACAATTTCAAACACAATGGGAATCAGCAGGAATATGTGCAAACAGAGCACGAAACCTGTTGAAATTGGTTGGACAATGTGAGTTGCTTCTTGTATATGACGGCTAACTATGTGTTATTTTCATGTAAATGTTATGATTGTTTTATTCGTGTTTGGTAACCTGAAATCAGGGAGTTTCATTTCTACGCACTTTGTGGATGTGTATGTAAACAGCTTTTTAATATTTAGTTAACCATTTGATTTCTTTGCTAAAATATATAAATATATAAATGTTTACCTGTATAAAGTCACACGTATAAGCCTTTCATTAAAAATGTCTAAAAAAGTAAACGAGGCTGTAATTGTGTAATACAGATTTCCCTTATAATTAAACGCATCTAGAATTTTGTTTTAACCGGAAATTGTTGATGAATATTAGGCCTATATTTCTTTATTCCCATATATCCATATTGACTATGACCATTTCCTCTATGGAATACATCGATGTTTAATTCCCCGGAAAAGAGATTTCATGCCTAAATGAATATCTTGTTAAATTGTATTAATTATGACTTGGAGCACATAACAGCCCCTTGTGTCTTGTATTTGCGATTAGGGATTCATGTCTTATCAAATATCTAATTAATCTCCGAGACATCTTTTGTTCAGAATCACTTTATATAGGGCCTTCCATTGGGGTTTGATGACAAAGGTCCCTGAATATTTATTCTAATTGTCCAAATTAACTGCTTTCATTTGCATACCAAGCGGTGGATCAAGAATGAGGATAAAACATCTCTCTATCTGAGATAAAACCACTAGATGTTATGGGAACAGTTTTTCTCCCCCAACTTTTGAAAAGAAGGGGCAAAAAGCCAGATGCAAATGTTGAATTTAAAATGCTCTGTTTTGGAGCAGTCAAATGGTTCCTGCATGTTATTTGAATATCTGTGGCCCCGTATTGAAAAGGTTCAAGGATGCACTCCGGCTTCTTTGTGCTTATCCAGTGCAGCGTCCGATTCTCAAAGAAAAACCCGGGGAATAATAACAGCGGGAGTCTAGGCCTGGGAATAAGTTAGAGGAAAACATCTCATCACAACACCCTCTATTTTGAGGAAGTGAAATCGACAAGAAGGCAATAGAAGTAAATGATTGTCTTATCTTTGTTCAAAAAGCTTCAAGCGGCCAAAATGTGAAAACCTACAAAAATGTAGCCTAAATTTGAAACAATCTTCCTGAGATTTTGTCAAAGTAAAGGCAACAACTTATTTTGTTCTTCAAATAGACCCATTTTGTTTAAAATGCATTTTTTAAAACAAATAATCATAAAATCACAAGATTGTGTAACCTAAAGGTCAGAAATGTTGTATTGGAATTTGGTGGTAGCTTGCCGTCAATAAGAAGTGATTGCTCATCTCTCACTGCAGTGTGCTATTATGCCGGGCACGCTACTAGGAAAGAATGTTCCCTGAAATAAATCCAGGTAGACGAGTTGACATGAATAAGCTTTTTATTAGGTGTAACCTAACGTCCCACGCCATTCTATTCCGTCATGTCAATGCCTCGTAGATAGGCTATAAGCCAAAAAAAATTGTAAAGCTATCCTTAATATAATCATAATAAAAAAACATACGCACTTCTATATTACTTAATTTATAGGCCTATAGCACTTTTCAAAGACAAAGCGCTTTATACACACATTTAAAAAACAAATATATATAACACGTTAGGCTATGAGCCAGAAACAGAAAATCAAATTGTAAGTTATGCATAGGCCTACTCTTTTCAAAAGGCCAATAATATCCCATATTTTGACAAAATTCAAATACACGTAAAAGCAATTTATTATAGAACCTTCGGATGCTTACATCTAAATAAACAGAACGCAGCAGCTCAATTTTGTACATTTAAGAACAAACTGTCATTTGAAGCAACGAAAACACCCATAACAACGTTAATCAAAACAAGTAACCTACAAATTTGTTGCATCATTTGGCTATTCGTATTGACACCAATAGCTCAGTCGATCGTTTCACATGTTTTGTTATTTGCTGCCCTCTACTGGAAGCAGATGAGCCCCCGAAACGAATGGTCGCCGGTGTTAAAAGATAGGACAGTGTTTATTGTAAAGTTGAAATGTCCTTTTCCAATAAAAACAAAAAATTAAAAAGTTTATTGTACAATGAAAGTGATCAAAATTCATCACTTTCTTTCAAAACCGTCTCGACCCGTCTCCTTTCTCTCTCTCCTTCTACTCCTGCTCCTACTTCTGTGTCTCTCCCTGTCTTCCCGCTCTTTTCTTCTTTCCTTACTTGTGCTCCTCCCATAAACCCTCTCTTTTATTTTCTCCGTTCCGCTTCTATTCCTCTTGTCTTCTCTACTATGAACCCTATCTTGACCTCTACCATCCCTGTCTCTCTCACGGCCGCCACTTCGGTCCTGGTCCCTCCTGGAGCCGCCAGCTTGCTGCCTGTCCATACTGTTGTGTCTCTCCCTCACCTGACCTCCCTCTGGTTTGATCCTTAGCTCTGGGCTGTCCCTCTCTGAAGCCCTCTTTGTCTGTCGGGTATCTGCGGCCACCTCATCGGGACTCCTGTGACGAGAACGAGGACTAGGCGGCCTGCTCCTGCGAGGGGAGTCCTTGTTTTCAGTCTTGATTCGTCTCTTGCCCCCCATTTCATTTTCCTGTACAGATTCTTTAGTCTCGGTAATCTTCCCTGTTTTCTTCTTCGTAGTCGTCGTCTTCCTCCTTGGACTCTCAGATCTGCGGCTGCTGCTCGAGTCAGAGTCGCTGTCACTACTGCTACTGGAGTCACTTGAACCATCGCTGCTCTCCTGGGATTTTTTGTGCTTTCGTTTGTTTTTCTTCTTCTGTTTTTTGCTCTTGCTTTTCTTTGCCTTCTTTTTTTCAAGCCGATCAAGTTTCCTGTAAAATATTAACACATCCTTCAAAATAACCACTTCTTTCTCCCACACATTATATAGTGGTCTTACAAAAATAAACAAATAAATAAATAAATAAATATTCAAAATGAAGGATTGAGTATATACAAAGTTTGAAACCACAACATATCACTACCAAATCAGTAAAATAAAACATTACCGTTTAACTAAAGAAAATTTTTCCAAGAAAGGGTGTAGATAAAATAAATCAAAAATACCCAGTACTGCACCACAGTTTAATATGCATGGATTTCTGTTCAATTACTTAAAAAACAAAAAGCAGCTGGTAAATATAACGTGCGTGTCGTGTGTGTGTGTACCTGAGGAGCTTCTGTTTCTGCTTGGTTGACAGGGACTTCAGAAATTCTACTTCGGGATCTTCTTCTTCATCACTCGCCACATATTCCTTTAAAAGCAGAAAAAATAACAACACTGAAAATCCAACAAATATATACAGTATATATATATATATATCTCAAATATAAAAATGGTAAATCAAATCTCTCATGTTGACATCAATTTGATGGACTGGAAGACTTTTGCAGCAACCATGGTTCAGATGAGGGACATTCCAAGGACATTGATAGTACAGTATTTTACGTTCAATTTTACTGTTTATAAGTGGGTTACTTTGCACTACAGGCCTGTTTGTGTGTGTGTTCTGTGTGTGTGTGTGGGTCGGGAGGGTAAGAGACGATTACCTGCGACGGATCACAAACAGTAGCATTTCTATCAAGGACACATTTTTTCAGAGCAAACCCACTGTTCCGCATCTCTGCCATTAACTCAGAGGGGTGCATCGACGGACCTGTTAGCACAAATCACAGTCTCAGAGTCCCATTGATGTCAGCCCATGCCCACCACTACCTCCACAGTAGGAATTTCAGGGGCGGCTTTGTTAACAGAATGGGGCCTCAAATCAACTCACTTCAATTCCGGCTGAGCAAATCATACAATATTCTCCGCCAAAGCAGCAGTTAGGGTAATCAGAATACATAATAATTGCATTTTTCCATTGGCACACGTATGGCACCATTACAGCACTCTACCATCAACACCATGTACTGGACTCTCCCGGAGTGAACACATTAGTATAGAACTCTGATTGCCAAATCAGATTGCCAAATCAGTTCAGAGTCTTGGAGCTTCAGCCAAAAGGGAACAGGAGCAGTACAGCGGAGGGAATGCCTGGTGACAGATGAAGATTTGCCCACTAGATAAAAGTCATCAGTCTGGCAGACCAGGAGGTTCATCATTTGTCTATCATAAAACTTAGATTATTTTTTTTTTATTTTTTTTACGAATTACATAAAATGGTTTTGAATGGTGAAAGTATTGTGCCATTGTATAAGAACACAACAAATCTATTTAAGCCTTTTATATCTACACCAAAGATTAACTGATTCAAATGTAAAACGGAGCATTTGACCAATTGTACCATTTGTTTTAACAAATAATTTGTAAGTTGAGTTTGAACAATTTGCATTGTATAATTAAAGTGTTACCATTGGAGCAATTGTACCATTTTCTGCATCAATTAACCACATTTAAGTGTGAATCATTTTGCTTTATAAATTCAGTGTCATAACCAGAACTGTAAGGAGGTTGGGGTGGCGCTGGTGAAAAATATTTTGAGTGAGAATGTGAAAAAACATTGAGGGTGGGTTGCACCAACAAGGATTAAATTAAGCATAGTTTAGGGCTAATCAAGGATTTGTTGATCTAGGTTTCATTTTACTTTGAGTTGTGTTGCACCACTTAATTTTAAGCATTGCATAACAAATCAGCGATTAAAACCTTAACCTGTGATTAAAACCTTGACCTGCGATTCATTTTGATCCGCCATGATGGATTGGCCAGTGTAAATAAACTGCCAGTGTCTTGAGACTAATTGTTTGCGTTACTTTCTCCTTCCCTTTTGAGAGAAAACAGGCTCCATGTTTAAAGTAGCTCGTTTGCAGCCAAAGAACAGATTTTAAATATTTAAACAGTCTAGCCATTTCTTAACCAAGCAAAGGAAATGTTGCAGCATGCATGGATTTGAAATTTCACAAGCCACGAAAAAAAAAAAATGATATCAATATATTAAATCGGTCCCTTATTTTCCTTTGAGGTTTTCTTCAATCCATCTAATATATGCGCTGCCATTTTGGAAATTTAAGCCACCTCAGCTGCAAGTTTAAAATTAATTTAAATCTGAGTGGAGCAATGGGATTAAAATGAATCCAGGTTTACTGTGAAAACTAAAACCAAGATTAAAAGGTGTAAATGTAAACCTGATTATTTTTAAACTAGGTTTAAAGTTTTGTGCGACTGGATTAATAGATAAACCTTGATTTAATCCAGGTTAAAGCTTAATCCTTGTTGGTGTAACCCAGCCTGAGACTACCTGCTGTTTCCTCAGATGCCACGGAGCTCGCAGTGATACCAGACAGCCCAAAGAGAGGACACTCTCGATCCGTGTTGACGTGGCCCCATTTGTGACATTTGATGCATCTCACATTTCGCACCTAGGAATAGAAATGTATTGTGCATTATAATGCATATATTCTGGCTGCTTTTATCGATTCAAAGGCTGGAGGTAAAGGCATTGAAAAGATGAATTTGTGCAAGGTAATCATTAAAAGCACAAACATCAGCATCAGGAACCCTTCCAACACGAGTGAAAGAGAAATCCTGCAAATATATACTATTCCATTATATTTACAATATTCAGTATATATATTATACATATTCCTTCAAATATGGATAGCATGTGGTAACGCTGAAACAAACATTGAAATAAAAGATGTTAAACGCAATATTAATCATGCACAATACAACAAATTACAACAAATATGTGCAAAATGTTTTACTCACCTGGATTCCAAACGGCTGATCCCTTATATTCATGTCATCTTTTGCATATCTTATAACAAAAACAAAGACATTTAATCACCATGAATCTTCATTTTGTACTTATTTCCAAATTGTGACGTCAATATGTGTGTAAATTGAAGTATTTACTTTTCTCGCGGAGCCCCCTTCTGCCACTCAAACTTGTACTCTGACTCCCCCTCCTGAAAAAGAGAATAATGACAAGGCACAAATCAGATCATACAATTGTGTTAGCTTAAGAAATGTGCAAAGGCTGCAGTGACAAAACTGGTCCACTTTCCCCAGGCTTCCATGCTGATAGTGATTCCTGGTTCATTATCCTGACCTTAAACACACTAAAGTAAACATTAACTAATGGTAACCATTTGTAACACAATAACCTTTAACCTAATACCTTGACTTAACCATTTTTAACTTCAAACCTAAAGTTAACCATCATTAATTGTATACCAAAACATAATTTGCAACTGAATATCACTCCCAATATCCAACAGAGTAGGGGTAAACCACTAAAGTTTTACATTGGATGGTGTCTCCAAAATGAATAGTATTAGGTTGTGGAAGAATATTACCAGTAAGGGAGCCTAGGGTACTAGTGGGCCAGTTCCGGCACTGGAATTAAGACTGGCCTAAATTTGAATTATTATTGGAGTGTTATTTGCCATTTGCTTTACCTCCTTTGTTTCCTCTTCATCGGAAGATTAAGACAGAGGAAAAATGGCTGATTAATACACACATCTGATATTAGCATTTTTGGAAAATGCCTGTAGCAAAACTCAATACACACTTATTTGTAATACAATTATTGATTTACCTTTGGATGCTCCAGGTGGAGCCTCATACATGAAATTCAGACCATTTTTAACCTTTTCATCTCCCATCAACACTCTAGAAGAAAAATTAAGAAATACAATCACTGGTGTGTTAACAAATTACAGTAGGAATATTCGTCTTTTTTCATTGTAAGGTGCAAGAGTTACAAATTATCCAGCCAATTTTTATAGTCAAATACATAGAACAATGTCGAAGAGTTGTGTAATATTTTATCTCACCGGTTGTTGTAAGTTTCCTGTTCTTTCAGGTAAGCTTGCATGAGCTCCTCTTGTTTCGTCTTTTCGAAAGTTAATTTCTGTTCGGCTATCCATACCTGTAGAATACATTCAAATCAAACATAGTTGACATCTACGGCGTGATAGACTGACATACAAGCTTTACTTCTGGTGATAGCTGCAGTTTTCTCAATTGGCAACTAACCATAACCAACTAATTATAATTGAATTTTGGGGTACAGTACAGCATACAATATACTTGAAATGCAAACGTTTGTGATAAAGTATGCTAATATGTTGCAGTAGTTTTTGGGAAGGGAAGCAATGTGGTTGCATTTTACTCCTTACAACTTGCCTTCTATAATAAACCGAGAAATTCTACACTGCTCAACAATTCGTAACACGATGTTCGCTTGTATATCTAGCTAACAGGCTAATCGGGTCTTATGTACAATTAAGCAGTGGTACTCACCTTTTTAATATTTGATTTTGAAGCAGGATGGAAATCTTTCTTGCACATAAAGTTGGCAAAGGACTTGCCCATGATTAAACAGTCAAAAACCTATCAAAACTGAAAATAAAGCCAGGAATATGGTAGATTATCGCCGCGTCGACGTAAACAAACGCCGTCTCCGCAGATGTAAAGATGGTGTTATATTCGATTGGATTTGCGTTACAAAGGTCAGGAATTTAGATTTTTGGTATAATAATTATAGCTTATTTTATACAATCTATCGATCACATCGCACGTAACGTTTACATTGAAGGTGTACAATAAAAAAGTATGTCACAAATTGTAAAACGGAAGTTCGAGATCATGATCTAACTTCCCCAGTTTGACGTATTTCCGACATAACGTTTAGAGGAATTTGATTGGAACGTTGACAAGTGGGCGGGTTATAATATTTACATTTAGCAGACGCTTTTTATACGACATCATACATCGTTTGTCAGAGCGGGTATTTGAACCTGTGCACAACTTTAGAATTTAGACAGATAGCGTTGAAGTTGATCTTTTGATTGACGGGTGAGAAAAATCATAGGATTCGATATAAGATTACAACGAAACAAAAAATTTGTAATTATTTTTGGGGATACATTGTTAAAATAGTGCACAATACGACCATGTATGTATTCAGGCTCGAAACCAACTGACTCTTATATTGTAGACTTTGCTCACAGTCTTGACGAATAAAACGCAACCGTTTCACTATTAGCATCCTTTGGGCATATCAAGGCATCGAAAAAATATACTAACTTCACCCAGACAAATGGATGATACTGTTTCCGGGTCATATTATGTTAACGGTGACGTTTGACTTATGTCTGGTATCAGTTTGAGATGAAAGTATGAAGTAGTTTAAATCGCCATGACTATAATACGTCGCTATCGCAAAGCTTCTTCATATTGCTGCAAAGGTAAACACTTTGTTCACGTTGATGACATCTGTTATTAAGTAAGCGGTTTTAGATAAATGGGTTATTAACTACGCAGTGTAAATCATATTTTCACTCAACCCTACATGTTCTACGTGAAACAGAAACTACTGGATATTCAAACAACACAATTAGTTAAGTGTCTGACGTAAATAATTGAATAACATTAGTTGTCTGTTGTGCTTCTATTAGAAGAATTCGTGTAACCACAATGCATCCATCTTCATGTGACACATTTGTGGCCCTGCCTCCGTCTACGGAGGGTCAACGAATTGTTTTTGGGAAAAACTCTGATAGGCCTTGTGATGAAGTTCAGGAGGTAGTGTACTTTCCTGCCAGAGACTATGCTGCTGGCGAGAAAGTTGAGGTAAGTAAGCAATATGATGCATTCATTGTTTGATGAACATATGTAGTCATTCAGTTTTGATTATTTTTTTCTTTATTGAAAAGTGTACCTATATAGATGTCGAGCAGGCCCCCCATACTTATGCCATTGTGTTGAGCAGACCCGCTTGGCTTTGGGGGGCAGAAATGGGAGCCAATGAACACCAGGTGTGTATTGGAAATGAAGCCGTTTGGGGTAGAGAAAGTGCTGATGGTGAAGAGGCTTTACTTGGCATGGATCTTGTCAGGTAAACTCCCTGTCCATTGGATTAATGGTTGACTTGCTTAGGGAGCATATCCAGAATGTAATATTGTTTTAATGTACACAGTAAATACAATTATATGATGCACCAGGGTTCAAGAAGTAAGCCTACTGTATCTTCTGTAAATAAAGGTTATGTGGAATAAAACCAAACTTCTAAGTTTTCAAACTACTCCACTCCAACAGCAGAATAAACCTCTTGAATACAGCATTAAAACAACCTACTCTTTGTTTAACAGACTTGGACTTGAGAGAGCCAACACTGCTGAAAAAGCTGTTGACATTATCACTGAGCTCCTGGAAAAATATGGCCAGGGAGGCCCTTGCATGGAGGATGATTGTTCCTTCACCTATCACAACAGCTTCCTTATCTCAGACAGAACAGAGGCATGGGTACTGGAAACATCAGGGAAGTACTGGGCAGCGGAGAAAGTAGAAGGTAAATCATATGCAATTTGTGTATTTGGACTAATTTCATCAGTCAAATAATGGTCCATAGTAGCTGAAGCAGTAGAACTGCAGTTTCTGCTCCAGTAGTAACTTTCTTTGTTGTTAAATGTTGCTAAATGTAAATATCAGAACTTTGCACACAGAGCCATGATCCAAAATATCAACCAAGCTATTCAGGCTATGGTAAAGCCAACATCAATACCAATGCAACCATGACATTATTTTTTTTTTACATACATTGTCATTGGTCATCATTAGATGTTAATGCGATGACTCGGTGTAGTAAATAATGCAGTAATAATAATCCCTGTAAAGAGGGGAAAAAATTATCAATAAGAGAAAAAAATCAACACCAATTTGCATGACTGCTAACATTGGTGTCTTAGAAATATATGAATTTGACTCTCTGTCATAGAACATTTTAATTTTACAGAATATCCTGCTACAGCATCATGGTACTGTATGTACGTTTGATGGCTGGGATGCTTAAACTATAAAATGTTGCCATAGAAACCCCCAGGAGGCTGTTACTGATGTATATATAAACCTAAAGGAGTATCTTTTTTTTCTCTTCTAGATGGCTTTCGTAACATCTCAAATCAGTACAGCATAACTACCAAGATGGACAAAGAGCATCCAAAATTAAGAGAATATGCCCAGAGCCAAAGTTGGTGGGATGGAAACGCTGCGTTCAGCTTTGCTGAAGTCTATTCCTTTATGACTACAGCCAGACTAGAAGCATCTGGCAGCAGATACTGTGAAGGAAAGAAGTTGTTGGAAAAAAGCAATGGTCAATATCGCCACCAGTCATAAATATCGGTCACTCAGAATATTTAACAGAAACTGGGAACAACGTAGGTGTCCATTTTCTTTTCTGCAGGTCATATCACTGCTAAGACAATGATGGATATCCTTAGAGACAAAGACAGTGGCATAAACATGGAGGGGATGTTCTTGACAACAGGAAGTATGGTGTCTGTGATACCCAAAGACCCTGCTTTTCCAGGGGTTCATTACTTCACTGCAACCCCCAACCCTGAAAGGTACAGCCCGATCTCGTAATTATCATGTAATTTGTATACAACATTTTTTTTAAATAAAAATGGTCTCATTAAACATGAACAAAATGAATGATATATTGTTTACTTCTGACAGGTCTGTTTTCAAGCCGTTCATATTTGTACATGACATCAAGCAGTTGAAGAACACCTGCTCCCCGAGCTTCGGTCCAGATGACCCCGTTAAGAAGAAGCCCCGTTTTCAGATGAAGCCAGATCGTAAACACCCTCTGTTTCTCAAGCACCAAGTTGTAGCTGCCATCATTGAAACCAACAAGGTTTGAGAAATGTTAGTAAATGTTGATAAGTGCAATGTATTTGAACAAGACTTACGTTTTAACATTTAACTGATGTATTTATTTCAGGAAAGAGGAAAAAAGATTATCCAAAATATGAGGAATCTGGAAAGCAAGAAGTTGGCAGAGATGGAGAACATTCTTTTAAATGGCGTTGAGGACGTAACTTTAGTTGTGAATCTATTTTCAGACTCTGTCCAGGAAGAGATGAATACATATAGTAAAAGTTGAGAAAGGACCTATAACCTTACAGTACCAAGCTTTAAACAATGGTAATAAATCAATCTCAACCGTAAAAAAAAATATATATATACCGTATATATATATATATATATATATATATATATGGATGGAACGACGTGTTCACCAGCTTGGCTGTTAGTATTGTTTGAAACTAGCTCTATTTGAAATCCTACTACTCCAGAAATATTGTTGTCATTTCTGATAAATGCTTTGGACAAAAGCATCTGCTAAATGCCCTAAATGTAAAAGCAACATAAATTTAACGTCTTAAAAACAATCTTTGAATGTAAATTGTCAATTTTCCCCTCTATTCATTTCTTCATAGAATCAAGGTCAACATACACCTTTAAGGAATAGAATAGCTCAAATCAAGTAGTTAATATTTGTAAGTGTAGACCCTTTCCTGTTTTAGACCCGTTTTCAAGTTTAAATTAAAAAAATAAATAAAACTAAAAAATAAAATAAATATTTATTTATATATATTTTTTAAAGTTAATAATTCAGTAAGTAAAGAAACACCCTCCCACCACCGCAAATGACACACACACACACACACACAGATCACAGACAGCAGTACCATATAAACAAACGGCAGCAGCTAAACATGATGCAAAGAACGCTCAAAAATACGCACAATTTCCTACCTTATTTCTACATGAAGTCTCCGATCCTTAAATTCTGCTGTTTTGTCATAAAAGCAGGCCAGTCAAACGCCGCTGTCCTACAACATTGCGTTGGTAGGTCTTGATCCTTTGCCGAAAACGTACTTTCTACCGACGCAGTGGTATATGGCAGTTGGAAACAATTCGCAGTCTGAATAGGCCATTTGAGCGCATGAAATACGCCAATTCAGAGACTGCCAGTTGAGGTGATGTATACAATACTTTCAGTTCGCGGCGCAAAAGGATGTCATCGAAGAACTACATACGTTCGTATGTGCCAACTTGAAAGTGACGGACGAAAGTCTTCAATGTTTTTGTGATGCCAAGTTCGGGAGTTGGACGGCCTCTTGCAATATTTTTCTCTTCAAAAGTCTTCCGAGAAAATGGCACAGAACGTAACTATTTTATGGAAATATGCGAATTGTCGCTCATATTGACAAATAGTGAAATGTGTGTGGCGGTGAGCTAACTGAGCAGATAATGAAGTGGCACTTACAGTAACTTGCTAGCTAGATGGCAGTGTTGCGCATGTGTGTGTGTCCGGATAAGCTTGTTCACAGAATCACAGCCAGCTTTTCTGCCCACCAACAACACTCACGCACTTTCATATAAAACGAATACAACTAGGAATCACAGAGCGCATGTGTGAAGTAAGCCGACCGCTTGGCAGCTTTGCCGTTAGCAGGGTCGACAGATGTGGCAGGCTGTGGTAATGCTAGTCGGAAAACCAGACCGCAGTTTGAAAATAAAATTATCAAAGACATTGAGAAACAAACATTTAAATAAATGACATGTTTTAATGTAAATAATGTTAATGTATAATAATGAATCTCGTCATTTTCAAATGCCTTGGGCATCATGTGCCGCATTTAAAGCTTTATGACCGCTTGCCAATTCATATACAAAAGTAAAAGCGAAGTCAGTTTTAATAAATTAAATGACACTAATAGACTGCAGAATGATTAGTAATCCCGAGTTATGACTGTATTTAAAAAAATAATAAATTACTTTTCTAGAAATTATAAATGTGTAGTTGTGCGCTGCATAACAATTGCAAAATCAAAAAAGCAAATCTGTCAGGTCACTTTGAAGAACGTGTAGGCCTACTGCCTGCTTGTGTTGTGATCCAGCTAGTGCAGCATCAATCTCGGAAACCCAGAGTTATTTTTTCACAGGAAGGAAAAAATAGACTCTGGGACAGGAACCTCTTTTCCTGTGGCATCCGTTCCGTTTCCGTCTACTGCTGTTGCCACTTCCTTTTCCGTTCAGTGTCTCACTTTATTTTTACTACATACATTCTTTTACATACTGCATAGAAGACGTTGACTCGTCTCACAACAACTACACTTGCACCGAGACTTTTGGCGATATACAAGGCTACACTTTCAAACAGTGGAAAATTACTGAAGTGTAGTTGTTGTGAGACGAGTCGACGTCTTCTATATATATATATATATATATAT
>OMPB01100760.1:0-12018 GCA_900312615.1 Stylephorus chordatus | reverse complement strand
ATCTGAACAGCTTGTTTCAGTAGGGGGCGTTCCCGTCACAGCTGAACAGCAGAAACTGCACTTGGTACAGATTTCATATTTTGTCAGTGTTGGAACAACCCCACATTGCGTGAAACAATGTAAAACAGTGGAAAAAGCTGTTAAGGGACCTTTAATTTTTGAATCTTAGTCTTGTTTGTCATGGCGTTTGCAGCCTCACGTGTGCGTCCTAAAGCCACTTCTAAAGGAGGCCGCAAACGCACACGTACTGTAACAGAATGAACCGACCAAAGTCGGCCCTGATCCCGGGGCTCGAGGATCCACTGTGGGACCCAAGTAATTGTCGAGATGAGTGAGAGGATGCCACCTCAAAGCAGGATAAAGACATGATTTTGGCAGGAGCTCTTGACTCTGTTGAGGAGGCAGGCTTGCCTCTTCCCACTTCGTTGGCTTCTTTACCACCATGGGCTAGGGAGTTTTAACAGACCCCTTCTTTCAATGATTTATTTTCGGAGGATGCAGTCATCTGTTCCAGTGGTATACTCATCTGTACCTGACCCCGGGCCTGCACTTCAGCCGCTGGACCCCGGGCCTGCACTTCAATCGCTGGATCCCGGGCCTGCACTTCAGCCGCTGGACCCCAGGCCTGCACTTCAGCCACTGGACCCCGGGCCTGCACATCTATTGCCGGATCCTGGGCCTGCACATCTATCGCCAGATCCTGGGCCTGCACATCTATCGCCAGATCCTGGGCCTGCACATCTATCGCCAGATCCTGGGCCTGCACATCTATCGCCAGATCCTGGGCCTGCACATCGATCGCCGGATCCCGGGCCTGCACTTCAGCTGCCTGATCCAGGTTCTGATCTTCGGTCGTCTGCTCCCGGGCCTGCACCTCTGCCACCTGATCCAGGGCGGTTTCACTGACGTCTTCCAGAAGGGCCTCGCCGACGTCCTCCATTGTGGCCTCGCCGACATCTTCCAGAGCAGCATCACCAACGTCTTCCGGGGTGGTTCCACCGACGTCTTCCAAGGCGGCCCCACCCACGTCTTCCAGAGTGGTCACGTCTACGCCTTCCAGAGTGGATTCGACTACGTCGTCAAGAGCGGGTCCACCGAGGTCTACAGTTTTGCCTATTGGGCCGTCCAAAGCTTTCACGCTCTGGCCCATTCAAGCCCCCGGGTCGTCCCCCAGAGCTTTCACGCTCTGGCCCATTCAAGCCCCCAGGCCGTTCCCCAGAGTTATCCCATTCTGGCCCGTTCAAGCCCCCGGGCCGTCCCCTAGAGTTTTCCCGCTCTGACCCGTTCCAAGACCTCGGGTCATCCTCTTTAACACTCCCTGTCCCATTCACGCCCCTGGGTGTACCTTATCCACATTCATTATGTTTAATTTGGCCAAGTTTTCCCATGAAATGCATCTTTGTTTCACCAGTCAAAAAGAAGCAGAATGCCTCTTTCTGGCTCAACTCCCGCTTAGCCGTGAAGCTAATTCTCGCTATGTTAAACTCCATTTACTTATGCTAAAAAGGTTAGCGACCTAGAGCACTTTTCTTTCTTCTTCTTCTTC
The DNA here is from genome assembly GCA_900312615.1 of Stylephorus chordatus. NCBI lineage: Eukaryota > Metazoa > Chordata > Actinopteri > Stylephoriformes > Stylephoridae > Stylephorus > Stylephorus chordatus. The sequence goes on along the minus strand of OMPB01100760.1, from coordinate 10,472 downwards.
TTCTTCTTCTTCGAGAGAGAGAGAGAAAGAGAGAGAGAGAGACACACACACAAGGATGGAGAGGGGGAGGAGAGTAGAGTACGAATTCAATAGATTAATTTTCGTGACTGGATACGAAAATGCGTGGTACTTTTTTCGTGGTTCGAGTACAAAATTTAAACCCATGTGTTTTCAATGGTAGCTTTCGCAGACTTTTTTCATGCTACACGAACAAAATATAAACTCTCCCTCCCTCTTTCCCTTTCTCCCCTCTCTTTATCTATCTTTCTCTTATGTCGCTCAGAGAAAGAGACAGGAAGAGAGAGAAAGAAAGAGAGATAGAGAGGGGAGAAAGGGAAAGAGAGGGAGGGAGAGGGTGAGAGTTTATATTTTGTTCTGTGTAGCACGAAAAAGTAGAATTGAAGCACTGAAAATATATGGGTTTAAATTTTGTACTCTGATGTACGCAAAAAGTCGGACAATCGTGATTCAGAGTACGAATTCAATAGATTAATTTTCATGAAAAATGCGTGATACCGGGTTGGTACGTATTTGTTATTTTTAGTTTTATATTGAATTATTTTCTTGGTAAGATAGATTATTCGGGTCATATGCAGTAAATACCAATTTCAAAAGGTCATATTTGCAATAAAGGGGCAAGACAGGTGAACACAGATGATAAATCTAGCTGGGTAATATATTTGTTTTCCAAGTAGGGCTTTGAGGGCAAGGGAAAATGGAATATGTTTGGAAGAGTGTGGTGGGTGTGGTTACCCGCTGGGGCCTTCATCATGCCATGTTAGTTAATTAGCCCCCGACAGTGAGAACTAACATACTGAGACCATCTGGATAGGTGAGTAACTTCAGCATTTGTCTGCCTGCCTGTCTGTCTGTTGGCCTGCCTGCCTCTCGGTCTGTTAGTTTGTCTGTCTGTCTTACTGTCCGGGCTTGATAGGACAGAGAGTTTAGTTTTTTCAAGTTTGCAAATGCTCTTTCGGTCTCTTTGACAACGTGTTTGGATTTCTCACCATTTCTCTCTGCCTGTTTATCTGTTTATCTACATAAATATCTGACCAGGTTTGTAGAGCACATTTTATTTGTGTGTACTTTGGCTGTATACAGTAAGCTCCTGGTTCTGGTTCTTTAAGAAATATCCCTGTAAAACGACAAAGATCGACACAACAAACATAAATTAGTTTTTTACCAATGCTTAGACAATTTCTTAAACTATAGCTCATTTTGTCAAACCTTTACACACAAAACCCAAGGGCACACACACATGCAAACATGCAAAATGTCACACACTTCTTCAAAAAGCAAACACTTCATTCAAAACTATTTTAACTCTTGTCAAAATTGTATTTTTGCATCAAGGGTCAAGAGTAAATATATACCATTTGCGCTCAATCGGTTTGGTCTTTTATGGTTCTTTTGTGATTCGTTTGGTGCGTAGAACCCAAATATAAATAACTTCAACTGCATCAAAACTCTACACACAAATATCAAATTAATAGCTCTTTCTACACACCAACTACACACTGATGTGATAAATGGATTTTCAGTGTGCAGAGCACAGCAGTCTACTGTAAAAGTTTGTCATAGATAGTACATGTATTTTCACAAATATACATGCTATGTATGCATATTCAGTACATATACAGTACACTATAAAACACAAATACAAGGGGAATGTTTGTATTTGTTGCCATGAACAGTAACAGACAACACACACTGTACAGTATATACTGTTATAGAAGATAACAAAAATAGGCTTGTTACTGCAAACTAAGCAACAATTAGGGTGAATCCCATCTCCTATTTGGGCCTGGCCACAGCACCTCATCGACATCACAACCCATGGTTAACCACATGGTTCACCAAAGTGGCCCGGATCTCATCTGTGATGGCTCCACTCGTCCTCTTCCTCTCTCTCAAATATTGGCCTCCATTGTGTCCTATTTATAGTGGTCAAGCTCTAATTTCTAATTGGACAAATTTGCCATATTGTAAATGTTTTCACCAATGAGGACTGGGTTATTGGTAAATGGGTTTGGCTTTTGAATGGCAGTGTTTTCCAAAAGAAACACAGATTTTAGTTTTGAATGATGTGTCTAATATCGAGAACTGTGTTTAGTGTTTTGCAAAAAGTGTGTTTTAGAATGGCAAAATGAGTGTAAAGAAGAGAATATGCTTATGGATTAGTAAACCAGTTCAATAGATGGCATCCCTCCACAAGTACCAGCTTTTGTGTCTTAGCAATTGCAAAAAATAATAATAAATAAATAAATAAAATTATCTGCCCAGTGCCCACACTTTTTAGAGTATCCACAAGAGGTCATCAGGTAATTCTAAATTAAATTACTTCGTCTTGGATTTTTAATTATATTTATATTTTTTTAATTTTTATTTGCTAACTTAAACTCTAAAATGTTAATTTAACCTGGGTTATTTAAATGGCACACACTTTCAGGTAGGCCTACTGAGTTTGTAATGTTTACTAAGGATTTTCGAAACTATTTAAAACCAACACGTGACAGTGCTTTTATTTCTAAAAGCACTCTATTTAACAACTATCGATGTTTTGAGCGCTCAGAATCGAACAGACAAACGCACGACGCTTGTTCGTTCGTTTCATGGACGTATTGCGTCCTTATTTTGCCCTGTGAAAACAAACCTCAACTCCCACAATGCTCGACTCTGCATGCACGTGTCAACACTGCCAGCAAACCGGACTGGACGTCACATTCCAACATTCCCCGATTCCTTCCTTGCTGTCCCAATATACTGATGTCTGGAACGACGTACCATCTGATCTCTCCCCTTTATTCCAAAGAAATTAAACCAATGACACAACGGATTTGAACTGCAGAGGTGATCACTGATTCACCAGGACTCATAATCTTTTATTTTGGTGAGACTGTTTCCCATTCCTAGCTTGTTAAACTGTTGGTTGTGTTATAGCCGCAGTAACAAGATACATACAATAAGCGAGTTGCCGATGTGACCCGACTGAGGCTGAATGACGTATTCTTTAAACAAAGTATACAAACCTGTTGATATTGTTGTTGAGCTGCATTGAATAGTGTTTCCCTGCTGTATGTTTACTGATTAACTTCGTTATTGCTGAAACGTTATCCGGCTAAGTTTAGCTACAAATCTTGCGTCACCTTTGTTAACATCCGTGCGCGGGCAGAAACACCGGGGCGTGGAAGCGCGAGGCCGCCGGACACAGATGTGGGTACTGGCTCTCATCCCCAACAAAGAGCATTTTGTTTTTCAACAAAATGTTGTCAAATATGTCTTCACATCACGCAGATATTTAGTAAATGGCATGTAGCGTCAGCAGCTAGCATGGGCGTGGTTTGAATGTAAATATGAAAAGTTGATATACCGGTACTCATAATTTTCTGTTGTATGCTGTTCTAATGTTCATTTATGTTATTTACTTTCACACTTGACTACTTCTTAATATCCTGGATTTACTATATATGTAACAGGACTGGTGGTTATCACCAAATAAGCTTATCCATACTAGCTACATCTAGCCAATCATAGTTTATTTCATGTTGAATTCTAGGTCAGTGATGAAATTATGCTTTGTAAAACGATATGCCAACTGATTATTATTATTTATTTTTTTTTTACAGCAAACATTCAATCCGGTAAAAATGGCACATTTGAAAAAAATACTAGGTTTATTTTTCTATAGATTATATCTTGGCACATAAAAGCCCACCGTTGCTGTTCAACATTAAGTTTAGAATTTCGATTGAGTGAGTTTTGGATGGAGAAATTGTGCCTACATTATGTCATCATTCTGGCAACTAAAATTCAGAATGTTGCTAGGTGTTCTGGCCACTTTAATCGCCACACTAACAAAGAGAGCCACTTTGACTGTAAATATATTTAGTTATCTTAATGGTTTACTGTGGATGAACAGCTGCATGCTACTCATGGATTCCTTGGATGCCTGCAGTTAAAAACTGATTACATCACTGTGACTGCAAACCAGTTTAAGATAGGCCTGCGTGCCAGTACAAGTCACTCTCCAAGGGTATATACAGTATAGTAAGATAAAAATATTTGTTAGCATCTGCTTCAATAGATTGCCCATATAGATAGGAATCAGTCACATGCAGCGTCTCATCCATTTTGCACTTTTAGAACTCAGAGCTACTTGAAATCTACAATGCTTTGTCTACACTGCACATGACTAAATGTTTTTGTGATGAGATCCCTAGCAGCAGAGCTAGGGGTCCATCAGGCACGAGTGAGTAACATGCATGCCGCGGGGCATCCGTGTGAAAAGTGAAGTAGGAGATGGGAAACGCAGTCCTTTTTTTAAAAGGTGGGCTCCTAACCCCACCTTTTGTAGCTTTTTGTATTAATGGGAACGTGAGGGCGTTGCAAGCTCACAGATAAATTGGACAAAATGCCAATTCCTGATCAAAACCCTCAGGCAGTTCAGGAAAAATGACCCATAAACAAGAAATAAAATATCTATTCCCAAACAGAGGAGTATTCGTTATGTGCCAAATAGGTCTTAAATACATATTTTCTGCAAAAAAACATCTCAGAAATGAAAGATCACAACTTCATTGAATGGGTGACTAAAGCAACAGAACAAAAAGCAATATGTTGAAGAAACGTGGGATTGTCAAGTTTATCTGTAACTTAAGATACTGGGATACAGTTTTGCTGGATTTCTTGGATCATTTTGCTCTGGACTACTAGTGTTTGGTTCTGGATACGTTTTCAGATCTTTCGCGTTTCCATGTTTACGGTTCCGCTTCCATCTCTACCGCTGGTTGTGTACAACCAGCATCACACACCGATGCCGTAGGGTAAGCTAACCTTTGTTAGCTTCCCCCCCTTTTGTTGAATGAATGCTTTGGGGACTCAGCATTTCCACTTATGGTCCATACATGTCACAAAGCCTGCGAGCGTGCATAGCCTTGTGTGTTTGCCAGGCCTGTGGGTGCACGCGTGTATGCACACCTATACACGTATGCATGTGAACTTTAGCTAAAAAGCACTGTCCACAGTACTCCTTATCCCCCCCTTCTACTATGCAATGACATGGATACAGGGGCACAATGGGACTATTGTAATGACACACATACAGCCTCATTTTAACTACAATGTTCTGTTGGGCCCATCTCCTATGTGGGTTACAGACCCCTCTGCATTAGTTTAATTAGGCCATGGGAGTATATCAGAGTTACGATGCAAAAGGGGTAAAAGCAGGATGTTTTTTTGTTTTTTTCCCCCCCTTAAATTCCTCAAGGAAAAAGATTGTGGCAGGTTTATCTCATAACATAGGGGAAGCAATAGAGAAGTTTCAGTTGAAACTTGGAATGCAAATGTTTTTGGTGTGTGTGTGTGTATATATATATTTTTTCCTCTGAGGTGACCATTAGGCTCAACTGCACTTTTGGCCCTCTCCTGTCTCTCGGTTGAGCCATATCTAGGCTACGCAACCCACAGTTATTGACTGGCAAACTCGCATATTGTATTTTGGAATGTACTGGCAGCAGACTGAATTCCATCTGGCTGCTAACAGTTGCAAATATTGCTCACACTCTCAATCTTGCCATCCTCTCTATAAATAGGCACACAGCTCAATAATGACAATACCTACAATAATAATGCATACACACGCACACAACATAATGCATGTCCATTGCAAACGGGAAGAGGTGGTGGAAGTGTGAATGTTCATCTGCTTGCTGTTGCTGATGTTTACTGATGACAGTAAAGCCCTTTTGCCCGTCCAGTGAGTGTTGTGACAAGAACCTCCTTATATTGCATATACATCATGTTCTACCATTTAAGTACACAATGTGACATTGTGTTGTACATCGTATTTATATGAAGTTATAGTATAGTCTGTCAAACTATGTAAAGGTTAAACCATAATTTCACATAGTTTTGATCTAAATCTGATTCTATAGTTTTTTTTGTTTTGTTTTAAGTAAATCAGTTGAAAATATAAATAATTAAAGTTTCAACTGCCAAAATTCTTGGGGTAAGTGCTAGAAAACCATTACGCTAAAGTACCTTAATGAGTGCAAGTGGAAATACCTCACAGCATGTGGTTCAGCTGACGGTTTCTCACTTTAGCACACGCCAAGCCTGCTGCTGGAGGGAAAGTGCATGTCTCTTTTCTACACTCTGGTCTCCATGCTGGCATCAACATCAGCCTCCCCACAGACCCTCAGCAGGACAACAGTTTTATGTAGGCTCTCTAGACCAGCCATACCTGATAAAGAGGCGTTCAACCCATTTCACTAGGCTGGTCGCTGGTCTGCCCTCCCACCCCCCACAAGCTGTTAAACGCAAAGGAACGCGGATTGTCACAAACATGTGTTCAGATGCACATACATATATACAATAACTAAGTACAAAAAAAAAAATCAAAATCCATGAGTTGTAAATTGCTTACGTTTTGGCCTTGTTGATAGTATGAATCAAAATAGTGATTTGTGGTTAATACGCATGTGAGCGTGTACAAACTATGCTTCATACAAACTAAGGTATGAAATGAACAGCTACAGTACAGATCAACAGGTGGCGTTTGTGGTGTGTGACAAAGTGGGTGAGAACACATCATTGCCATATTGCCTTCTAATTTAACCATGCTTGTTAATTGTTTGATTTGGCCATAGTTAACATTTTTGGTTAAAGTAAAACACACGGACAGGCAGTGATAGGTTTAGTTATTGTTTATTGGTTCAGTTCTGCGTCTTATAAGTTAATCTTTTTCTTTCTTTTGCTACTTACCATACCCACCATGTGTTCCAGGGACAAAAGGAGGAGGCACCCAACGCCACTTCCTGTATTTATACATTTGGTGACATCATCAGTGATGTCACTGGATTAGACCAATGGTACAGCTTAGAGTGACTTCTGCTGATTGAAGGGTCTATTTAAGTAGTCGCTTTTTGGCTGTTGGGGAGTGGTTGAACGTCAGTGTTAGCTGGGTGCATGTGATGTTAATTTAAATTGCGTGTTGAATGTCAGTGTGTACTTTAGCTGTGTGCACATGATAAGTTTATTTAAGTTGCATTACTGTGAGTTGAGTTAAGTTTGTTCAGTTAGGCCAAGTTAACTTCCTTTGTTGTACATATTTTGGTTACGCATGTAGCCTGGTGCAATTTTTGTGATAACCTTTTACCTGGACAAATGTTCTCGTATCTGCCTCCTACCACCTTCCTAGCCACTCTGTCAGGATACCTTACATGGTGTTATATAGTTTACTACGAAATGTTTTGTTTTGTTTTTACTTTTTAAGCTTGCCAGTTAGTAAAGTTGACCAGACTAGCTCTGCCTACATGAGGTGAGAACTGTGGCTTTGATTGTGACTGGGTAGGCTGGGCTGATGTTTGGTTCTGTCTAATCGACATGCTCTTATTGTTAGGTGTTACGTAAATAATATCCACTACACTAAAACTACTAGTACTACTACACTTACTACTACTTCTAATGATACTGAATGATGAAGTATTTGCTACAATGAGGATGGAATGGGCTAGAACTTATTTAGAATTGTCCGTTAACCTTAAATGCAAGGCACAATACCTCTGTTCTATGTGACTGCTTAGGGAAAATCATGTAGATTTACATTTTATCCAAAGCGATTACAGGTGAGGCTCAGAACGATCAAAGCATACAATTTAAATTGAAGCAACCACAAGTTTAAATGCTATGTACTAAGTTGACAGAATGTCAGCTAGAAAGAAATGCCAGCTCGCTGCACGAACAGAAACGGGGTCGGTTAGTATTATTTTTATTTATTTATTTATTAGTAAGGAGGTGCAGGTTTAAACGTCAGACATCTGAACCAGGATAACCAGGATAAACCCAATTGGTGCTAGTGCAGGGGATGTGTGCAATTAGTGCTACAACAGGACAAGATGTTATTCAAGGGTCAAGGTGTCGATAGAGATTGCCAGGGACTCTGCAGTATTGATCTGGCTCATCCTATCGAGGTACCACACATGAAAAGAGTCTGGATTGTGAATTAGTACCACGTAGTGGAGGCAATGCCAGGCGAAGCTCGGTGGTGGACCGCAAAGGGTGGGTGGGGAGACTGGGGATGTAGGGTCTGAGGAGGGATGTGTGTGGGTGCTGATCCAATGACTGCCCCGTAGGCCAACATCAAGGATTTGAACTTGATGCGGGCAGCTACAGTAAGCCAATGGGGTGAGATGAAGAGTGGCGTGACATGAGTACACTTGGGTCGACGGAATACCAGGCATGCTGCTACATTCTGAATCATCTGCAGAGGTTTAGCAGCATGCGCTGGTAGCCCAGCCAGTAGAGAATTAGTCGAGCCGTGAAAGCACAAGTGCCTGGACCAGGAGCTGTGCAGAGTGCTCGGTCAACCATCTGATCCTCCTGATGTTATACAGAGTGAATCTGCAAGATCGAGAAACAACATGGTCAGCAAACTGTAAACTGGTCGTCAATCAGTACAGAATTTTAGCAGACTTGGAAGGTACTAATTGTAACAAGTCAAGCTGAACTGTTATGTTGTGTTGGATGAGGGGGCTTGCTGGAATGACAGTCTTGGACAGGTTGAGTTACAGGTGAAACGCATTCATCCAGGCAGCGATTTCTGAGAGGCATGTAATGCATACTGCAAACTACTACAAGCAACCAGAGGTGCTCTTTGCTTATTCAAATGCTTTTAATAGCTGAAATATTTAACAAATAAAGAAGAGATTTGTTTGTGATCCAACATTACATTTGTGATCCAACATTTTGTGAAGTTTTTTTATATATTGTTTCTTTAGCCTCATCCAGCATGATATAAGCATTTCTCTGATGAGAAGAAACCTATGGTACTTGACCTACAGTACAGTGCTGCAATTCCCATTTTCCCTTTGAGGAAAAAATGCAATTGAATTCAATTAAATTGCATTGTTTATCAAGGGAACATTCAGCCTTGTGTCATTTACTACTTTACTATTTTACCCTCTATCATAGTTCAGCAGTTCTGCAGGGCCTTAATTTAGACTGCTGCAGCAGCACTAAAGTGGACCTACTTTTGTGATGTGTGTTTGTCATCATGACTTTGTTATCAGGGACGTACATATCAGGGGCAGGGGTGTGCGTGTATCGGGCAGGGGTTCAAGCCAAGAAAAAGGGCAACCACCCCCACGCATTCCTGATGTCGGCACACTACATCATGACACCATTAAATAGCATTAAATAACATTTAGCCTGACCCTGCTCTTACTAACATGGTCCTTTAAAGTCAGCCACTCTCACCCTCTCACCTGTAACTCTCTGATGTGGACCCTGATGCTCACTAGGCACTCCCTCACTCTCTGAACTGGAGCCTCATCTTGAATGGAATTATCAAAATATTTCACTCATTACCATACAGAATAGCATTGTCCACTTACATTGTTATGTAAAAGATGCACCTGATTGATAATATAGGCTATAATATATATTACACATTAGAATATTAGTTTTTTACTGGCAAAAGCAACGTTATAAATAACTTTGCAACTTTGTGAAGGATGCAGAAACACTAATCAGTGTTCATACTTTTCCTAAAGACGTAAGGTGCTCGTTTTCGTGCCTGGGTGCACCGGATCCACTGTCAGCGCTAGCACCTAGGGCAAATTCAGCTAATTCTAACTTTGATAACTTCCAAATGAGTCAGGATAATGATTTCAATAATGAGAATGAACGTGTGCTATGCAGGGCTGTAGACTCCGATCAAATTGCTCGCACATGCGATAATTTTTGTATGCTGAACGCGATATGTTTTATTACTTATTTATTTTGGTCAGCAGCATTAGCTTGCGTTACCTTATTAGATTATTATTACCACGACCTGACCTCGGTTAAGCGGTTGAAGATGTATATGCATTATTAGCTTTTAAATATTTTGTGGACGTTTGGGTGGTCTTTAGGCGTTAATTATCTAAGGTGGCGACAGTGGATGTGGTTGCAGTTACATGAACGTCCAAGCTGTTGTCTGAACAGTATGTACACCCCTAGTTTGGTCATAATACCAAGCTGTTAAAAATGTGAAAAAGTTTGATCATCATTTATAGTGTTGACATTTATCTCAGATTTTTATTCTTCCTTAATTTAAAGGCAAGGAAAAAGGTTTGCCCATTGGACAAGCCAGGCAACATGTCACCGGAATGCTTGCTCTATTGAAATCTTGCTATGCTAAACAGGGAGAAATTGTTTATTTCCTTCTGACAAATGTACTTTTTGTAACTCGCTTTGGACAAAAGCGTCTGCTAAATGCCCTAAATGTAAATGTAATGCTGCCACCAGTTTACAGGGTACCAAGGAGCTCTAGGCTGACCAAAGACATTCCCCAACACATCCAAGCAGCACAGGAGCGGAAAAACGCAGCAGAGAAAATACTGCATGTTATAAAGACGGGAGGACAGAGAAACGCCTCAAGGTTGGAAAATGTACTATTGAAATGATTTTCCACTACTATCTCACAGTTGACA
>OMPB01100755.1:0-15284 GCA_900312615.1 Stylephorus chordatus | reverse complement strand
TGTGTGTGTGTGTGTGTGTTGTTTTGTGTGTGTGTGTGTGTGTGTGTGTGTGTGTGTGTGTGTGTGTGTGTGAAAGACAAGACACACACACACAAACAGTTACAATTTATGTACAGGACACAGAATATAGATGGTAATTTGGTAAATGGTGCATTTATATAGTGCTTTTATCCAAAGCACTTTACAGTAGTAGTAGTAGTACATTCACACATCCCCCATCCAACCCTTGATGCCAAGCAGGGAGGCATTGGGTACGATTTTTTTTAAGTCTTTGGTATGACTCGGTCGGGGATCAAACCCCCAAACTCGCAATCTCAGGGCGGACACTCTAACCACAAGGCCACTGAGTTGGCACTGAGTTGGTTATATACTGTGGCTTAAATAATATTTGTGTGTGTGTGCGTATGTGTGTGCATAAATGTGTGTATTTGAGTGTGTGTGTGTGTGGGTGTGTGTGTGTGTGTGTATGGATGTGTGTACATGCATGAGTGTGTGTGTGTACGTATGCATGTGTGTGTGTGTCCAGTGTTACCTCTGGCAGCCCACACAGAGCACCACAATGAGGATAGTAACCAGGAAGGCTGAGGCAGCAGCGATAGCACCTAGCAGCAGGACCTTGCCGTAGGGAGGAGCCGTGAAGTTCAGCCCGTCCTGCATGGAGGCCATGTGGGAGCGCTGGCGCTCGCTTGCTCTCACACACACACACTCACACCCTTACACTCATGCACCCTGGGAAGCGCCACAGTCTCAATGGGATCTGCAGGGAACAAAGTCACAAAGTGACACTTAATTACAAAACTAGATGCTGTTACAGTCTACTGTTATATGTTAGGTTATGATGTTATGATTACCTTTCATTTCAGTAAATCAACCCCAATTTATTGTGTCATGTCAATTAACCACCAATGCATGCAATAGAAAGTGCGTCTATTTGTCAAAAAGAGTTCCTATAATCTCTAAATCCTGGTGATCAGGATGCATTCATGCTTTGCTCATTCTTATGAAAATGCATATTCATAAGTGGCTTCAGTGAGACACAGCAACGCTGAACACACAGGTAGAAAGTAATGAACAGAAACAAACGAGGAAACAAGCACCATTCTTTTTTGTGAAGCCAAGGAAAAGACACACACACAGAAACATGTTTTCTTTGATTTCACGTCTACAGTAACTCGTGTTGATAGCCTGGGGATTTCATCTTTGGCAGTCTGATATGTTTTCATATGAAGGGCAAAAAACACAGAGTGCCAACAAAAAGACCAAACAAACAAGCTTGTTGTGATCTCTTTGAAATCACAGTCCACACAGTAACACACATGTGTTTCTGTCATTGGTCACAGCATGTATTGTCCAATGTCCATCACAAATAAACAGCAGGATGCAATAAATAACTTATAACTAAACTGTAACTAAACTTAGATTTTGAGGTCAGCGTGTTTTGATTAGTATCGTTTCTTTTTTGGGTTAAATAATAATTTACCAATTGGCTTCATGAAAAATGTTATCTCCCTAAATGTTGCTTTGTTAAACAAGAATTATCACCTCACAGTCATATTCCGCTGCCAACCAGTCAAGTTGCAGTTTACATCCATGTCAGACTCATATACAGTAATATATGTAGTGAAGACTTTGAAGGAATTTAATAAAAGGTATTAAGTGTAGTTTTATAGAGGAGTAGAGAGGACTGATAGAGAGCTTCATCACATGGTGCAACGACAATCACCTGAAGCTCAATATCAGCAAAACCAATGAGCTTGTGGTGGACTACCAGAGGAACAGGAGGCCCCCTGTCCTGGTTGTCATGCAGGGAGAGGACCTGAAAAGGGTGGACTCAGACAAGTACCATCGGGTCCAAATCAATAAAAAACTGGACTGGACTCACAATGCTGAAGCCCTCTTCAGGAAGGGACAGATCAGACTGTTCTTCCTGAAGAGACTCAGATCAATGTGGGCACCCAAGTTTAGTGTCAATTCAGTATCTGACCAAATGTGAAATATGGTCCCAATCTTCTCTTCTGTTCCTGAGTTATACAGTAGAATTAAATAATGACCAGCGTAGGCATAAAAAATTACCTCTGGAATACACCTTTTACATCTGGAAATTGGAATACACCTTTTCTATGACACCCATTAATGTTGTGAAAAACTGTCAACATAAAATGTGTGCTACCTTCTACTAATTGCAAATAAAATGACACTATCTCACAGGTATATCTTTTTGAAATGAACATTTGTGATGTTACAGTAGCAATGCTTCTTCTTCTTCTTTGGGCTGCTCACATTAGGGGTCTCCACAGCGGATCATGGTGTTAGCAATGCAATAGATCATATTCTGTCTCGTTAGCACACAACTAACTTCAACATGACAGTGGTTGCAGTGTATATCTTGGTCAAATGTTTTGTTTATGACAAATCCTTTCTTATAGGATTTGCATCATAGGTTTTACATTATTTAAATAGAACGGAATATTGTTTATGATATTGTGAGAGTTTTTAATAGAAACATCTGTGGTAGTTTTTCAATGTAGTCTTAAGAATAACATACATGTTAAAAAAAAACCTGACACTTACATGTAACTGTTCCAATTATCCAACAGTACATCATTAGCGTACATTCACTGGCATTCTTGCAGAGCAGTCTAGATAGTATCCAACTGAATTAAAAAAAAAGAAACACAAAGAAAATTCCCTTCATTCATGTTTACTATAGTTGTATCTGTGGCCGAGCAGCGAAGTACAGTACCAATGGAGAGTGTAACGAGGGAGGAGAAGGGGAAAGGTGTAGGTGTGAATGAGAGGACTAAGCACAGATAAGAAGGAGGAGGGTGGTGCGTAGGAGTTCAGTGGCAGATGTTTGAAAGGAGGCTGAAACACCAACGATGGGGGGAGCTTGTCACATTCCCTCTGCAGGTCTCTTGAGGCTCCCTACATTCCCCTGTCTCAGTGTGTCCACACCTCTCCTTTACCCTCCCATCCTCCTCTGTCTATCCCGCTACCTCCCCCTACATACCCCTGTCTCAGTGTGTCCACACCTCTCCTTTCCCCTCCCGTCCTCCTCTGTCTATCCCGCTACCTCCCCCTACATTCCCCTGTCTCAGTGTGTCCACACCTCTCCTTTCCCCTCCCGTCCTCCTCTGTCTATCCCGCTACCTCCCCCTACATTCCCCTGTCTCGGTGTCCTTCCCCCAGTCCTCCTCTGTCTATCCCGCTATCTCCCCCTACAACGCTGACTGCAGTGTAATCTCTGGTCCTAGAGCTGCCTGGACTCAGACAACCAATTGGACATAGCTCTCAGAGCAGAGAAAGAAATGGCCCTCCACCAGCAGTGTTTTCTGCTAAACAAAGCCCTTCTCCGGGCCACAGAGTATCCTCAATGCCTCCTCAATGGTCTCCTAAGAAATACGAGCCTGGTTGTTTTACCTCCAACACTCCCATCTCTCACTGTTGTCCAGGCCTGTGCCAAGCCGTATATATATCACAGAGCGGTAGGCTATGCCTTTAATACAGCGATGACAGCGGAGGATGGGGAGATGCAATATATGCATCGTGCCCAAGTGAGCTGTGCATTCGATTGTAAGACTTAAGTCATTAAAACAAGTCAGACTTGCAGCTCTCCTTGCTCTAGGAATCTTTTCTTTTCTTCTCATCTCTTTGCTTCGTAATGAGAAGGGCGACCACCGGGCACCGTGTGAAGTACAGGTGAAACATGAATAGCGAAATAAGAGGCGAATGGGCGGCTCTGACATTTTCTAGGGACATCAATAGAGAATGGAAAAACATAGAAACGTGCATTCTCTAAACGACATCAATGATTAATGACATCACCATCCCCTATTTTGATGACCGTAAAGACAAGGCATTTTAAAGACATTTTAAATACACAAAAGGCACAAAAACAATACATCCTACATACGACCATGGGTTGTAACATTATACACAGAAGTATTGGTGTGCATATTGCAACATTACCCTGGATTTTTTCCGGGCTGTGGTTGTGCAAATGTGTGGTGGATCAATAACTTTACAATAAAAGAAATTGTTGTGAAAATATTTTTTTCTTATATTTAGACTATTATTATTATTATTACGATTATAATCACAAATAATCAATGTCTTATTTTGTCAATTATATAGGCCTACATATTCATCCTTCTTTCCCTTGGCAGGGTCATAGGTCAGGGGCCACCCTTCTGCTGATGTGACAGTAAGTGCACAGAACTATTGTTTGCTTATGGTTCCTTAAGCATTAACATTATTTAGTACTTAACATTATTTCAAGATCACAACTCTTAAAATAATGTTATCATGTGTTTCTTATGACTTCCACTGCAGTTACATGCCTGTTTGATATTAATATCATAGCTCATTTCAATTAGCATGAACACAAGGCAAAGGTCCCGCCCCCAATTTGTGCTTGGGTTTTGATAAACCATCTGGGAGTTTTGGTAAGCAAATACCTTATCCTACACCAATAACAGTAGTGTGTGTGTGTGTGTGTGTGTGTGTGTGTGTGTGTGTGTGTGTGTGTGTGTGTGTGTGTGTGTGTGTGTGTGTGTGTGTTTATGAGATAGAGATAAGGGCGAGGTCATGGACGTGAGTTATCCATCTAGGTGAGAATGGTTATCACCAAGGTTACAACCACTACAACCAACGTCTTTTGTAGCTCCAGGACAGGGAGTCCATGGTGAGTCTGCTGGTAGGAGCGCGCTACGGTGTCAGCCAGGTGATCAACCACAAACTGAGCATCATGACTACGCTCACGGAGTTCACCAGCATCACTCGCATCGAGCTGCTGCCTGAGTCCGACAGGATCAGCCTGGTCAAAATATACCTTCAGGACATTAAGGTAGGAGCTCAACACACACACACACGCATGCACGCGCACGCACACACACACACTCATACGCATAGCTACCATGTATACAGTCCGTATGGGTAGAAAAAGACACTCTTTTTGTACTTACTATGTGCCTCAAGGTTAGAACAAACATAAAAAAGGGGAATCATTTGTAAATGAATTAGCAATATGTTCATTCTGTCCTCCTCGTATGAATTAATGTGCTTCTCCTCTGTTCTTTCTTCAACTATCTTCCATTCTTATCCATACATTATTCCTATCAACGTGCCTGCTCTTTCTGCTACTCTCATTTTCATACAAAGCCCATCACCCTGTTGCTGGAGTCAGTTGCTGCCAAGGATATGTCTTGCCTCATAGCCGGCTACTGTCGTGTGCTTGTTAACCCCAACCTCCACATCTTTCCTTGGCCAGAGAAATCCAGAAAACACAGAGTCTCTGCAGAAGAAGGTGGGGGGGAAAGGCCATGTGCAGACATTAGCAGATTAGAATGTACCAAACATTTAACAACAAGGCTTAGACCTTTATCCAGAGTTTTGTCTCATTTTAGGGTGCGTGTGTGCGTGTTGTAATGAATGTATATGGTGTGTGTTTACAGGTTATGTGTCCCGCTGTGGCAGTGATTCAGAGACGTCTTCAGACATGGAAATGGATCCACTGGTCCACCCTGCGCCCCACGACGACAAACCCCGGCCCCGTATCAGATCCTCATCAGACCCGGAGCGAACCAAGAGGAAAGAGAGGGGGAGTACCGCAGGAGGCAAGGCAAAAGGGGATAAACCTTGGAGGTGTCGAAAAGAAAAGCAGGAAAAGGATGCTGACACTGAAAAAGCAAAGTCCCCGCCATCATCCGACAAAAGGACGGAGAACCAGGAAGAAGATGAAGTGGAACGGGAAAAAGCAGACGAGGAAATCGGAGTAAAGGTGGACAGAAAAACGGAAACTGGACCGATACAAATTGAGATAACGAAGGCTGACTCAGGGGAGGTGGAAGAACCCCTGAGGGTTGAAGGGGAAGAGGGGGCGGTTGGAGCAGAAGAACCTTTCTCTGAGGCTTCCGATTCGTGTCGGACAGACTCACGTTGCCTCACCAGCCCGTCCAGTGATTCTCTCGATGCCCTGGAGGAGGATGACCTCATCTCCTGTTCCTCCTCCATCCGTACTCACCTTGACCCTCACTCTCAAGGTCCTTCTTCCCCGTTCCCTTCCCAGAAGCTTCATCCTCACACCCACGCACATCCACACCCCCACCTTCTTGCCCCGCCTCCTGCTCATTCCCATCCCCTCATAAGCCTTGCCTCTGAGCTCCTAGCTCACGACAGGCTTGGTGACCCCAGGGCAGACAAACGGGAAGCGGGCGCATGCAGGAGGTCAGGTGATGGAGCTGACCCTGACCTCTCCCCCTCCACCTTATACTGCAGCTCCACCTGTAGCCACGCTGATGAACCTTTGATCGACTCCTGTTCCGGAGACAGCTTCATGGGCTTCGCTGAACTGTCCCTCCACATGGACTACTTGCCCAGCCCTCCCGAGGTCAGTGAGGAAGAGGACGAGGAAGAGGAAGAACTAAGGAGGCAGAGAAGGAAGTTGACAGAGTTTGTGAAGCGAACTGCTGAGGGAGGAGGAGAAACGGGAGCGGAGATGAGAGCGGGGGTGGGTGCTCCTCAGACTTTCTTTCTATCCGAGGCTCCCATTTCCTCTTCTTCTCCACGTACAGATTACGTGTTCAACTTTGAGCAGAGCGACGCACGCTGCTACTACAAACTCTGCTCCAGCGTCACACCAGACAGCGCCCTTAGCCCTCCTCGCCCAATGCCTCACCCAGAAGGAGTGCAGCAAACTGACCGAGGAGCAGGTGAGCAGGCCGAGGCCGTACAACCGGAACCCGTACCCATACTTCAGCCGCCGCCTGGTTTTGGGGATAGCAGTTCGGACGAGGAGTTCTATGATGCCTGGGACCGCTTCGCCTCACCTGAAGATCCAACATCAGGGGCCACTCCAAGAGGTATTCCATTTTGATTTGCCTATCCCAAAACATTGTGTTCAGGTCAGTGTTCTCTTGTAGTATTCAATCTTGTGGCCTATATAGTTACATGTTGTAGTTGATGCATCAAGCACTATTTATGGTGGGACTTTTTTTGTTTAAATAAAACTTGGTGTTTTTTTATACCTCCCTTTTATGTATTTTAAGTGGTTGTATGTTGTATGCTATATTTGATACAAACTGCCAACATTTTAGATACAAGATATTAGCAACATACAGTAACTATGAGTAGAGGGAGAAAGAGTAGCAAGTAGTGGCTATCAAGAGGTTAGTTACAACACGTTTTCACTGATGTGCCTTCTTCCTTCATTTAACATTTTTGCATCTTCCATTTTGCCATAGCTTACCTACAGTATGTCATGTTTGCCTGAATCTTTTTTTTCTCTCTCTGATTTTCTAGACTATTCAGCAGAGATGAAACCAAACTTCTTACGCACACTAAGCCTTGGTGACATTGGAGTGTTTGTAGAAGAAACAGAGGATGGACAGACAGAGAAGGAAGGAGAGGAAGGAGGTGGCGGAGAAACATTGCTTCAGCTCAGAAGGAGGTCACGGAAACGCCGCTCATTCATGGAAACAAATTTTACCTCCAGGGTAACTTTTCCCAAGCCAGATGCAATTTCACGCCGGAACCTGATTTCAAACAGGCCTCAAAGAGAGATCCTGGCACAGGCCAGTAATAACCAGCCTTTGAATGTGGATCCAGAAGCCTCAGAACAAAGCCAGACGCTTTGTCCTACCGTTGCATCCCTGACCCATTCGGAGGGTGAACCAGCCCAGCTTGAATCAAAACCCATTCCTTCCTGTGGACCTGGGTCACCGAATGGTTCAGATTCTTTGGACCAGGATAGAGATCCGTGTGCTCTACCCCGGGTCCAGAAACAAGAGATGGAAATGGAGCCCGATGCCATGGAGTCAAAATCGGTCACAGACCTTGTGACGATGGCTCCTCCTTCCATTACTGTGGTGCGCTGCCGGGTGGAGCCGGACGGGAAGGAGAGCGCTGACCGCAGAGGAGATGGAAAGGAGGAAGGAGAGGGAGGGAATGAGGAAAGAGAGGGAGGAAAGAAGGAAGGAGAAATAATAGGAGAGGGAAAGAAGGAGGACAGAGAGGGAGAGGAAGTAAAACAGGAACTAAAGAAATTGTCACCAAATGGACCCTTAACTGACCATAAATTATCAGAGATAATTGAGGAGTCCGATAAGCATGAGGAAGCTGGATATGAGATATTTGGTAGAGAATGGGGAAGGAAATCACTCAATTCTGAGAGATCCTTCAAAGGTGCTGTAATGCCAGAAGAGGATAACGTATCATCTACAGTTGTTTGTGACACTAATGCTGAGGGTAGTAATGTGTTTGTCGGACCCCAAATAAGTTATGTCATGGAAAATGCATGTAGAAAGGACTATAACTCAGACACAATTATTGGTGATGACTTTAAGCCTCCAACACACTTGCCACCCCGCCCTCCACCAAATTCTCCCTTAGCACCACTACCAGTTGTTGACAAATCGTGGAATCAACATGTCTCATTACCACAACAAATTGGCATCAAAGATACAGAAAACCTGGAGGAAACGTGTAAAGGCTCCAGTTCAGAACTTCTGTTGGCTAAACACCACCGAGAGGAATTTGATGCTGAAGTCAAGAATGAAATATGCAGTACTGCTAGTTCTGGCACAACTAGTGATGATGTTAATGACAGGATCATGTCTGAAAATGTTTTTGATGATGATATTAGTAACTCCTTATGTTCAAGTTATATTGATGGGAAAGCTGCAAACAACAGTTATTCAAATGATTCTAACAAGGAAAATAAACGTAAAGTTGAGGAACCAACTAGTATTTTTCTGCCTCCAGACTCAAAGTTAAAACGGCATTATACTTCAGACTCTATTACACAAATGACTTCTCTTAATTCTGATTACCAAAGTACTATTAATTCTATCAAAGCAAAGCTTGGGGTTGCAACAAGTGCTATGTCCCCTTTATTAAATGCTGGCGGACCAGTGCATCAAGAGGCTGCAGGTGACATTGAGCTATGCACAGATGAAGACGTAGATATTTTCAGGAGTGATTCACCCATGCTTGCATCTGGCTCCAAGATAACCTCAGCTACAGTCAGTGAAGCTACAACTAAGCATAGTGTTAATCCATGCATTGGTTTAGCCAAGGCGAACAGTGCGACACTCAATAATCTTTCCAAAGAGCCCCCATCTCCAACCCACTTCCTGTTTCAAACATGCTCTCCAAGTATCATGGGCCGCTTATCAGCATCCACACTCCGGGGGAAAATTCAAAGGCTGCCTCTCTATTTATCTCGCTCCCAGGAAACCGTAGCCCAGGATGGATCGAACACTGTAGCCAACAGTCCCTGTCAGGATATTAGCAGGGATGACGGCGAGATTACCATCAAAATAACTGATGTTGACAACGTCACACAAACGATAGACTTTGAAATGTTCACAAGGCAGGATTCGGTGGATTCTGATGATTCAGATGTCACTGTTACTGGGTCAGAGGTGGAGGATGAGATGGGGGTAGAGGGGGAGGCTGTGGCGGAAACTACCACAGATGAGATGACCTACTCTACAGTCTCTGATGTGAAGTTGGTGGAGAGAGTTGGGATGGGCAATAAAAACCCTGCCTTCCCTGTCCAAACTGAGCCCAAAACTATACCCCAGTCACACGTGTCATCTGGACCTTACAAAGATACACCAGGACCAATAGTAACCCCTCCAATCTCCATAGCTGGGAGCTTCAATCTTAAAATGGATACTTCTGACACAATAATAGACACTCCTGGCCCTATTAAAGAAGCTCCTGAATCCATGATGAAAATGGGAAGCCCAATATCGAACATTCCAGGGTTAGTAATAAACAGTCATTCATCTGCCATAGCATCTCCAATAGTGGTGACAACAGAGACACATAATGGGCCAGGTCTCTCTTTTTATAGCCGGCCAGAAAAAGCAGGAAGAACCAGTAGTGACAGACCCTTAGTGGGCCTGTGTAATCCTACAGCAGCACTTTCATTGAAAACACTTTCTTCAGCAGGTTGTGAGATGTTTACTATGTGTGAAGACCAATCTCAGATAAAGTCAGTGTCAAACCCAACCACGAAACCGGATCTCGGCTGTAGTTCAGTGCTAACGTCAGGATGTGAATCAGTCGTGGAGGGGTTACAGGCGCCACTGGAAGCTTGTGGATGCCCTGCGGTTTATACTCACTGCTTCAGTGGGGGGGACAACTTTGACGATGAGCTCACAGTTTATGAGTTTTCCTGCCGCTCTCAGAATAGTGGGGTAGGACGTACTTCCGGGGTTGGGCTTCCTCTCATTACGAGTGCACCTGTTACCTCTTTTCTATCTAAATCCCTTCCGTCCTTCCCTGCATCAACCCTCTCTCCCTCTTTTCCACGTTCAGTCATCTTTTCATCTCCCACATCAGAGCTCAGCCCTCTCCTCTCACCACTGTCCGACACCACCGACAATGTCTTATTACACACCCACAAGGAGACCCTCGGCTCTCTGTGCCAGCACTCTTACCCAGCAGCCCCGGCGGGGTTCCAAACGCTCCGGAGTGATGTGGACCAGCTTCTCTCTGTCCTAGAAGGGGGAGGAGCAGAGCGGTCTGTCGGAAGTCACGGGGGACGCCACGCTAGGGAATCCTGCCCTGCCCACTTCACAGAAAATAAGCGCATGCTCCACGTTGAGGCACGCCATCTGATGGCTGGCTGCCAGAAGGTGGCTGGCTTGGGGCAAAGCCCTGAGGAGATGCTCATTTCCCTGGCCGACAGTTTTCGTCACCTGGTAGAGCTTGCTGGTGTCTGCCTCTGGTTCTCCGGCTGTGATCGGTGTGACCGGAGGAACGCGGAGGCGGTCGCAGGCCTGGTGGGTGTGGGGCGCTCATTCAGAGACTTCTGTCTGGCAGCAGAGCGCGCATGCAGTAAAAAGAGCTGCCAGGATCTAAGTGCCAAGCTGCTGGCCAAACAGTGCACGGCACTCACTGCTTCCGTCTTCTGCCTCACACAGCTGTTCCGCAGCCTCACTGAACTTTGAAGTGCAGTAAGGGTGACCTCTAGAGGCTTTAAAGTCATCTTCACAAAAAAAAAACGGTGTTGATCTTTGGTCTGCCACGGCTGATTCATGAGGCTTCCAGTGCGTTGCTTGCTAGTATAGAGGGGGTAAAATGTGACCTGTGACATTGAAGAGCCAGTTCATGACCTCTAGTTGCCCTTTCATGAATTTAACTTTAAATGGGCATATATTGATGAGATGCATGTGGGTACCTACTGTATGCTGTGCACATGTTGTAGCACAAAAACCAACCATAATATATCAGCCCATCACTGAACTGTGGACTGAAATGATGTTATCACAAGCTGCAAGAGGACAACCTCACTAAGGGTCAAAGTAACATTTTCCGCAGTTCAATGTTGAGGAAGTGGTGTACTTGAATGTATTATACATTATTGATTCTGGTGTTATTTTTTAATTGTTTCTTATATGATATAGATGTGGTATTTATTAAGTTACTGCATTATGCTCATATGCAAGAGAGGAATGTAAAGATTGGTCAAGGAAGGTATTGTTTACAAGTACAGTATTAGACTGAAGAGTTATGGAGTTAGAGAGGCCTTTACTCACACATGCACACCTATGTGCACGCAAGCAAGCACGCACACACACACATAAACACACACAAACGAAGTCTGCCTTGGATAAATGATGAATCCTCATAATGACATTGATTTCTGGTTCTGATTTGAATCAAATGATGCAAGTCACTCCTGAATACTGATGTTTTCACGTTTCCAGATGTAATTACCAAGGAGTTTTCTGAATGTCATTTATTATTTATGATATGAAACAAAGAAGAAATGATTTGTACAAAATGTTATTTTTCACCAAAAAGGGAGGCAAAACATTACTATTTTGTAACAGTACTATTAATTGGTTTAAAAAAAATAAAAAATAAACATTAAAAGTGAGTTAAATTAAGTTAATTTGCTCTTGGTATTATGACAGAAAGCATGAAGCTATGTAAAGTCAATGCTTATTTCTAACACTATTTACTTATGACTTTTTAAAAAGGTTGCTATGGTTGGTTTGCAATGTAGTTCTTAAATGTGTTTTAAGAACTACATTTTGAGAATATCATACAAATGGCCCTTGCAAATGTTACATGTTTGCAAGCTTTCCTTGTTAGTTCGTTTTTCATTGTTTATGCAAACCTAATAGGTAAAACTCTGCACTCCATAACCTGCTATCTGAAGAGGACACAGCTGCCAACTACTGGTCATCTCTTATTTTGATTATTTACAAAAATTGAGTATTCACTGAGCATGTATTGCATTAATACAGACCAATCAATAAAGAATGTTATATACAGTAAGTAAAAGGCAGTCAAAGATTGTCTTTATTTATCAGGCAATTGATTATTATATTATAATTGATTTATGATTTATTATAAGGCAACAGAGGTAAATGTCTTAGAAGTATTAGAAACTTATAACAGTTTTATCTTCCAGAAGTCCATATTTGTCTTTTTCTTTTATTTATTTCTTTGTATGTATAATTCAATGCAGAGGGGGAGGCCAGTGACCATGAGGCCTCAAAAGCTTATTTTCAGAGTGTGAGATAATAAGCAGGGACAAAGGAACTGTTTAGTTCATTATATTGATGAGTAATAGATGCTTTACAATGCCAACTATAGCTCAACAAGTCAATGGCCTTTACATGATATAGGCTTCTGTGGGCCATGTGCTGATGTTTGGCTAAACAACAAAGTATATACTGTACACTTTGGGGATGCTCCGACCTTTAAAACCATGAATACAGTTTTCACATGATGCAACAATTGTAAAAAAAACGTCCATGAGCTTATTGTTATGAACAAGCTGTTGCATTGCAGTGTTTTCACATGGCATGTTCCTGACATGAGAAACCTGACACTCAATGGACCTGCATGTTCACTGAAGAAAGTAGATTAAGGGATTTCACTATTCTACAGTGACTAAGAAAATATTATATTACAGAGAACGTTTATTTTATTTTTTTTATTGTATACCTTTAAATGCAACCATGATGACACACTTTATTCAAGTTTAACCTTGTTTACAGTACGTGTTTTGGTTGCGTTGCGAGATACATTAACTAAAAGGAATGATATTTCACCATGAGTTCCTTCCTTCTTTTCCCTGGTTGTCAGACTGGTTGTAAAATCTGTGCTGTAAAGGTCTGTGCTGTTACAAAGCATGTCGTAATAATAAGCCATAAGATGCATTTGTTTATTGTTCTTTCAGGGATTTGATCTGTGAATAACTGGATGATGAGGAATCTGCTCTTGCTTTGTAATGCTCATCTCCCACCATTAAACAAAACATCACGTTTTTTCTTAAGGTTCTTGTTTTATTTTTGTTGTTTAAGTGTTCAGTTGCTCAACTGAGGCACCGGTGTTTCTTGACAAACAGGGTTTTTACTGATTGGGACATACCTGGTGCAACAGTATTAAGCAGTATTGTAACAACACTAAGAATATCACATGACACTAAAGATTGATAAAGTAGTTGTAACACAAATACCTACTTTTAATTTTCAAGCCTTATTCTAGACATTTTTTCCATTCACTCATGGCTCTGGTTATTTGCTGTTTTTACTACGTATGAAATTATGACATTATTATTATTATTATTATTATTATTATTATTATTAAATTATTATGAAGCAGTGCTGAAGTAATCATCCCTTCTCCCATAATATACAGTAGCACACAGGTTAACATTTTGTATGTATGTGTGTAGTATGCCAGATCAGTCAGCATGTTCTTGTCTATTGGTACATTAATTAATTGAATCTGAGCCAAATGTAGGATAGAGTAAGACTACAGTACATAGTGAAATTAAAGCCTTCTGGATTCTGTTAGGCTGCCTGTTTATAATATGTACATTTATCAGAATTGGTCAGACATTATTATGCTTCTGCTCACATTAGAGATATGTAATAAATTACCCAAATCTCATCACAGCTTACAGTAATGGCTCTTACTGCTGCACAGCTGTTCTTGAAGGCTGTCACTGTTGAGAACCACGGACCAAAGTATTTTTTATTTGTTGATGCAGCGCTGTTCAAGGGCAAATGGGTGAAGTTCTGTTTTGATCACCCAGATTTCGATTTTGCTCTTTTCTTGAACCCTTTTCTCAATATTTTCATTTATGTTTTAATCTACAACCTTATCCATCCAGCCATCCATCTATATCTATCTATATGGTTGTGGGGAAGCTGGAGTCAATCTCAGCTGACATTGGGCAAGAGGCAGGGTACACCCTGGGCAGGTCACAAATTAATCACAGAGCTAACATATATACTGTACAGTATATATATATATATATATATATATATATATATATATATATATACGAATCCGTACTAGTATAGACGTAGCCTATCAGAGACAGACAACCATTCACACCACATTCACACCTATGGACAATTTAGTCACCAATTAACCTAACCTGCATGTTTTTCGTCTGTGGGAGGAAGCCGGAGTACCCGGAGAGAACCCACACAGAAGGGACCTAGCCGTTGGGTTCAAACCCAGAACCCTCTTGCTGTGTGCTAACCACTGCACCACCGTGCCACCTCTGATGGTACAAATACTGCTAGGTCAACTTGAACTCAATTAATTTCATTGTTCAGGGTCATTTAAAGTGTAAGTTTGGAATTTTTGATGTTAAGCTTCATTTTGGACTTACCCGTGATGATTCTGATAGTTTGAGACATTTTTCAGCTCCGTGCATCCAGTCGCGCGCGTGGGCGGGTGGTTTTAGCCATGCTAACGCAACCCAATAGTAGCGGATAGGATCAATCCACTCAATTTAAACACTCCACATTGCACCCAAAGTTAATAAAATATTATGACAGTCAATCGGTGTGAATTTGAGTGTTTTCAGCGTCATTTTAGAAGTAAAATTTACCCTATATTTTTTAACTTTGTGTGGACCTATTTTATCTGTGTCGCAATCTGGGTGGAGCGACACATACAAAGCTAGGTGCGATAAGTTCCCCACAACACCGGTCACCGGAGCTAGACGTAATCACAACAGTTTCAATGGCAACGTTTGAAGGGCATATGTCTGACTTTGAAGAAGATGATGACTCATTTTTGTGGCGAACCTTACATGTTTGAACCTGAATATACAGACGAAGAGCTAAAAGAAATGGATGGTCTGAAGGGAAAAAAATCACCGTTATTAGACGGACCTGAAATGCGTGCAAATGCCTACAAACAACGAATGCTTTTGCTGCCGGGAATGGGACTTGGTTGAACATTTGAACAACAGATACAAGAACTGGATCTAAACATTAGCTTCCATGAACTGG
>OMPB01100745.1:0-16136 GCA_900312615.1 Stylephorus chordatus | reverse complement strand
CGATTCACGATACTGGGTTCACGATACGATTTTCTCACGATTTTTTTTCACATAATGAGATTGCAGATAAATTATGACTGAAAAAGATTCTTTAATTATTTCTCAGACAAAAATTACAAAATACTGTATTTTCTCTTGTTTTTCCCTCCCCACCAGACTCCTCTCTTCTCATTTAGCTTTTTAAAACAATAAGCTATAGAAAGCTTCATTTTTGGAACATGGTAACTGCTAAACTGGGATAACTGGGATATATGTAAGCGTGGCATGGTATATTACACTAAAGTAGGCTGGTTTTAAACAAATAACATATTTAAAGTAAAATGAAGTCAGACGGACATCTTCAAACTAAAATTCGGTAATATCACTGACTTCCTGAACATAAAATAATTAAAAGCTAATAATGTTTGGCTGCTGCCCAAAATAAATAATAAAAACATAACACGTTCTGCATACACATACATACATGCGCTTCACAGCTGATATAACATTCGTGCATATAGTCTGCTAATTTGTGCCTGACAAAATGATCTTAAAATAGGTTCACATTTTAGAGAATGTAATTAATATTTTCCTATTTAATATGTATTATTTCACCCACCCTCTATTAATGAGAATGTACATTTTTATGACTGCCTGCCCGACCGCAGATATATTATATTATATAACATTGTGATCTCCGCATTAGTAGGCCTAGGCCAGGCTATACTTCCGCATCACAAGCTGTCGAACAAGCGAAGTCAAAAGTAGATTGCGCCCTCTGATGGTTAAAAAGAGTATCGCGATTCATTTTTCATTTCACCGATTTGAATCGTCACATAATTCTATCGATAATTAACCGGTTCGCGATGTATTGTTACATCCCTAGTCATCAGCATACAGAGATGCCTTGTGTTCCGATCCCCATTTCTGTATGCCACGCAAGGTTGCGGACTTGAGAGCAATTGATTTCTTCACAGCGTGATTTCTTTTTTTTTTGGGTTGCCATTTAATCTAAATTTAATACAAAAACACAAACGGTAGTACAGTAGCTTGGCTATTTTAAAAATGTTGGGTTTGTGCAGGATGTCCCATGATGCAGTCTAGTGACGATTCTGACCAATCTCAGTAGTGTGCATTGCTTCACCGTCACCTTTTGGTATTGCCTCAGCTCGCTTGGAACCTGGACAGGAGGCGATACCAAAAAAAAGCAGTACCATGTAGTAAAAAAGTAGTACCATGCGGTACTTGCGGTAGGGGTTGGAATCGGTAGTGATCTCATGATTCAATTAGATTTCGATTCTTGGGGTCACGATTCGATTTCAAAACGATTTTCGATTGACAATTAAAGAATGATTTTTGATTATTGATGATTATCGACGAGATAGATTATAATTTTCAATGACTTTTCCACCATTTTATTACAGTAACCCATCAAATACACCCCAAGCGCAAAATTATTGCACCATGATTAAAAAACACTGCGTCAGCTGAATGTACTTTAACTTCTCTTTTATTCTGTAAAGCCTTCATGGCAACTTCAAATGAATATTGAATATTCTGTAAAGCCTTCATGGCAACAACAAAATGTCTGTAACTCAGTGGAGTTGTGAGTGTCCGCCCTGAGCTTGGGAGTTTGGGGGTTCGATCCCCGGCCGAGTCATACCAAAGACTTAAAAATGGTACCCAATGCCTCCCTGCTTGGCACTCAGCATAAAGGGTTGGATTGGGGATTATGAATGTGATCAGGGCGTTCCTGAAGAGAGATGATTCATCTCAGAGAACCTTCCGTGAATAAATAAAGGTTTAAATTAAAAAAATAGAATTTTTGGAATTTGTGAATCGATCGATAATCGCAGATAATAGAATCGCGTTACATGCATCGATTTTTCCCACCACCTCTAAAGCAGACCGCAGTAACTTCACTTACTGCAGTCTGCCATGGTTTTGAGTCAAATTTTGTAGTGATTTTTATAGCTTTTTTCTTCTTCTCTAAAACAAAGCAAAATTGAACTCCGACACTTTTGTCACAAGATAAAACAAGTAGTACATTTTTAGTTATAACTCAACTTCGACCAAAACCTTTAGTTACTGCAGTTAGACTCTGGATGGCAGCATACAGTAGTTGTCCCCCAACAGCTTTATGTTTATGAGCAGCTCCATCTTACCTGCACTGCTTCCAGCTGGTTCATCACACAGGGCAGGTTCTGCATTGACTCCACCAAGGACTTCAGCTCTGCCAACGTCATCTTGGATCCACTGAAAGACAGCGGTAAGTAGAAGTCAGTGTACACAATTGAATCAATGGCCGAAGATCACTTTCCAGGTGAAAGTAAAAGCCGTACCTGGCGTTGGGGTGACTGAGGAGCTCAGTGCTGCTCTGCTGGCTTTGCTGGATGTCTTTAAGAACAGTGTTTAGTTTATGGAGGAGTTCGTTGTCAGGAAACTTTTTTTCTGATGCTTCCGTCTTCAGCAGATCCAAATCCCCTATTGCTAAATATGGTTGACAAAAACAAACACACAATTAAACCACCAAGGGATTTAAAATGTTAATTGAAATATTTAATGTAAATAGTTTCTATGTACCCATTTTATTTAGATTTCATGTAAAGTTTCTATTTACCTATCTTATTTCCTTCTTCGTGTTCAAGTGCCTCTTTTACTCTATTTGCCCAGGAATCAAATGATTCAGAGCGAACTTTAAGCCGGTGCAACATGGACAACAACTCATCCAGCGTATATCTGTACCTGCATGGGAAAACGTAAAAACATCTGAATAGCATGCTGGAGACAACAGTATCGTTTCCATTTTGAACGAACACGAGCACACGCAGACACACACACATAGGCTATAAATCAAATCCGTAATTTATGAAGATAAGCAAGTGATATTATAGGTAATATATATTAAATTACCAGATATTATGTACTAATTATCTATCATTATCTATATTAGATTAAGAGTTGTTTATTACAGTCCTTAATGGAAAGAAAACATGTGCAGACAATTTTTGTACGCCTCAGTAACAGTTTATATAAAAACATTTTATAGCCCGTTATAAAAGCAATACTGTTAATGTCTACTTTGAGCAAGGCGTACCTGAGGTAGAGTTTGTCTGTGGGGCAGTTACAAAGGTCCTGGGTGTGATAAAGACAGACCAAGCGTTCAGGACAGTTGGAGCAGGCCAGAGCTGAGAGGAAGCAAGTGGTCTTGCATTTGTCACACTGTCGCTCATCGTCGGGCAGCAGCTCAAATGCCTCCCTCTCTGCCTCAGTGATGCCCTAGAGGTGAAGCACAAAGGGTCATTAAGAGAAGCACAAATGGCTGCTTGGTTGCTTGGGAAGACTTAGTTGTCACCTAACTTTCTGTGAACTTAAGAACCACCCTAATTGCATACACCACAGTTGAAAGAGGAAGGCCATTTCTTTGTAGCTCACCCTTTCCATCAGACTCTTGCGGAGTTTCCTTTCCTCTTGGACGATGATGAACATTTCTCGGTGTGTGGCTGCTGCTAGGTTGAGGTCTAGCCTTTCGGGGCAAGCAACCATTTTACAGGTGAGCTCCTCATGGGAGAATACACAAGACCTCCGTAAGCGGCGATAGTGCTCAATACAGGAACGACCCGCTGGCAGCTAAGGGACAGAAGAGGGGGGGAGATTCGGTCAGTGTGAGGAAGAGACTTAAGAGGGACATATAATCTTTAGTGGGGGAAAGAAGCTCTGAAATGAAAAATAAATAAAAAAACAACAGCTTACCCAGTCTGCAGTGCAGAAATTGACAGCTTCAGCAAAGTTGTATCCTTGATTGAAGCCACTGTGGTAGGCTCTGGGGAAGGTGATGACAAACTCGCCAGCACACTGGTTGGTACGCACAACCTGTAGAGCAAAGGTACTGATGGTAAATGACCTTAGAAACAGATTTGAGGAAGCAGAATTGGAAGGAGCCAAATCGGTGTGAGCGACTGACCGGGACTCCGTGGGCCATGAGGATATTGGGGTTCATGATGGTGACCAGCTGGTGGAGGAGGTCGGGCTGGAACTCAAACAGCTCTGGGGTCAGCTTCTTCATCACCTCCTCAAGTTGCTCGGCCGCCATGCACGGAACTCCATACCACGTCTTGGGTTCACCCCTGAAACCCAACACAGACAGATGCGGAGAAGAACCACGACAGAATCATCACTCAGGCTCTTTAAAAGTACAGACAAGGGCCGTTACCAGTGCAGGTAGTTGATGGAGTAGCTCCAGTGGTCTTCAATGTGCCAACAGAAGGCCGAGAACACCATGCCTACGTAAAGCCAGGGCACCTTCATTCCAGAAATGTCTGCGTTGATATGGCACAGAACTGACTGTTCCAGCACTGGCATCACATTTAAGTTCCAGCCAGAGCGGGCATATTCCTAAAGTAAACAAGACAGAAACAAGTGGCAACATTTACACAAGCGTTCACTTTTGAACAACTACCGGGAGGGATTGATAGTATGTATATATATATATATATATATACCTCCTCTTCCGTTGTGAGGTGGCGTTTCCCATTGTTCATAGGGAAGCCACTGCCAAACTCTTTGGAGTGAATGTCGGCTCCGTACTCCACGGTCACATCCTCCTCAATACTACTGACCAGCCTCCAGAACTCTCTCTCTACCAGCTCTGTGGGAACCATCTAAATCACATTCAGAAAATAAAAATAAAACGGTTCAATTAGACACTGGTACACAGGCTTCATAGTGGACCTATAATTCTTTGTGGGTGCACGTACATGCACAGGCATGTTGAAGTAATCTGCTTTGAAGGTGTCGGCCATCTCCCCAAAGCTTTGCAGGTTGTATTCGCGTGTTGCTTGTTCAAAGCCAAATGCTTCTGGTGGCTTCTTACACTCCTACAGTGAAAAAGCATACAGTTTATGTAGCAGGCAGGGACAGAAGATACTCCGATACTTTAAAGAGGGAACTTGTAGTACCCGTTGGAGACAATTAGAGGAAGATGGATGCTTTTTTTTTTTTGGTTTGGATGTGGTTTTGACTAACCTCTGCAATACATTTGGGACAGCGCCAGTTGCCTTTGGGAGGTTCAGTGAGTGGGGGCAGGAGACAGAAGGTGTGATAGTTATCATCACAGCCATCACACAGCAGAAGCTTCTCATCGTCGTCCCCACGGCCGCACATCCGACATACAAAGGAATCCACCTGATACAAACCAAGACAGAGAAAAGAGATTTAATAACAAGGCTCCAACAGCGGGGCTAACGGAAGTTTTTAGACTTTTTTTATCAGACATCTAGAGCTGCAACGATTAGTCAATTAATCGATTAGTTGCCAACTATTAAATTAAACGCCAACTATTTTGATAATCGATTAATCGTTTGGAGTCATTCTTTAAGAAAATAAAATTCTCTTTTTCTAGCTTCTCAAATGTGAATATTTTCTGGTTTTTACATGTATGATAGTAAACTGAATATTTTCGGTTAAATTTCTATGATGGTAAACTGAATATTTTTGGGTTGTGTGAACTGTTGGTCGGGACAAAGCAAGACGTTTGAGGACATCACCTTGGGCTTTGGGAAACAGTGATCCAACATTTTTCAACCTTTTCTGACATTTCATAGACCAAACAACTAATCGATTAATCAAGACAATAATCAACAGATTATTTCTGCTGCTGTTGTAATGCCGAATTGCCCCCCTGGGGGATCAATAAAGTATTATCTTATCTTAACGCTCGCATAATTCGCAGGTCAACCATGAAGCATCCACATTTTTCACTTACAAACTGTTGGTTGTTGAGATTGCGTCTTAGCCTCATGGTCATCTTGGTGCAGGGGACTTCTTGCTCCTCCTCATCATCTTCTTCCTCTTTAATACCCTCTACAGTTGACTCCTCTTTCTTCACCTCCACCTCAACACCAGTAGGGGGCAGTAAGGGGCTGGACACCCTCTCGTCAGACTCCTTTCTTTGAGACTCCAAAGGCTCTGTTGTGGCCGGTGCATCATTGGGAGGAACAGCTGCTGTGGACACACCATCCCTGATGGTAATGGTCTGAGGCAACTCATCTGAAAAAGAACATTAGAAATGGACCATAACTAGAATTACCGTCAAACAGTCAAGTTGCAGTTTACATCCATGTCTGTCCAGACTGATAATATATGCAAGTGAAGACTTAAGGAATTTAAGAAAATGTATTAAGTGTATTTTTTGGCGAGATGGAAGTTATCACTATATTGACAGGTACAGTATGATTCCAGTGAATGAATTCTTGAGTTATGGCCAAAACTGTTATTTTGTCAGGTCACAGTGACCTTCAACCTTTGACCACCTCATCCTTGAGTCCAAATGAACGTTTGTGCCAAATCAAGATGTTCGCGAGTTATCGCGTTCACAAAATATCGCATTCACGAGAATGGGACAGAACGGACAACCCAAAAACATAATGCCTCAGGCCACAGCTGTCGCCCACAGCTTAGCTGAAAAAAGGGACATGTAAATATAATTGACTCCGTATTGATAGTTCCTTCCTACCTTTCTTCTTAATGCCTTTGTCTCTGGCCACCAGACCTAAGCCCATCATTTTAGGCCCCGCCCCATAGATCTGCAGCTTTTTCAGCTCAGGGTTCTTCTCTATGTCCTCCTCTGTGGGCTCCGGCTGGAGGTAGAATCGACTGGTTAGCATGAGGGAACAAAACACCTACAACTACTCTCCAAAGCACACAGAGAGCCAAGCCAAAGCCTAAATCCAGAGTTAAAACACAGTAGCACAGCAATGCATCACATTTGGCCTATACTAGGTTAGACCAGAAGGAAAGTGTTAGCCTAAAACACTGTAAAGGTTAAAAAGATTAAAACCCATAACCATGAGAAACAGAGCAACCACCACCAGTTACACCCACACAATGAGAAAGGAAAAATAAATAAATAAATAAAAAACACCAGAAAGCATTACTCCTCAATTCAAAGTTTAAATATAAGCTAGATAATAGTTTAAGTCATTATAACCACTTGCATTAACTTAATATCATGATTGGGGGCAAGTATTCCAAATACTTGACAATCTCACAGTAGATTGGGTCTCTGATTTGAGAAAACACATTAAACTAATCCTACCAGCTTTTTAAAGTGTGAGAGATGCACTCCAATAGAACGCATGCAGCCAAATAAGGCCAAACTAGAGCGCAGACAGCAACACTCTAAAAAGGTACACACGGCCAGGCATTTAAGCAAACCAAGCCACGCACAACAATAGAGAAAGGACAGAAAACCCAAGAGAGAGGAAAGAAGGTTACGAAAATCAAACAGATGAGGCATTCAAATTTTTATTTATGCTCTGGCAGTAGGATCAACAGTCTTAAGATGTATGGGCAAGCTATAGGATATCTAGAGTCTATGAGTTGAGTAACCGGTTTAAAAGTTGACCTTTATAAAGCAGAATCCTATTTGCTCTCGTCCCTAGTCTTAATGCATGATATTTAAAAGAGGATCAGGGATACATTTACACATCATTATTTTCGTTCAAATATTAAGCCGATGTAGAAAAGGCGGCCATAGAGAAATTGGCCCATTTTGCGTTCAAGTGTTTTAGTTGCGTCTATATAAAATGGATTTAAGTGGCCGATAGCACCTGTAAAATAGTCTCACTTCAAACAGGACTGGTACGAAAACCCTTTGTTTTGACAGCGTTTTGGTTTTATCACTGGGTTTGGTTGAGATTCACCCGTGATGTGAGTGTATCCATGAAGAGGTTTGGAGCATATTTGGGGGTTAGTTAAAAGATTAAAGTGTAAAGAACAGCCAAAGGCGCGTCTAGGAAAAGAGGCAAGGAAACAGATGGGCGGAGAAAGTGAGCTCGTGTGCTCGAGAAGCAGTACCGCAGAGCTGAGTTGAGGGCCAGTGGCGAGAGGATGGGGGGCCAGATCCTCTGGACCCTGCAAGGGGAAACAATAAAAGCAACGATAAACCAATACTAGAGGGGTAAGGGAGGAGAAGGGATGGAAGGAGAGACCCAGGGGAGAACTCAACTTTCAAAGCAACCCGCCATGGAGAAAGGCATCATTAACTTTATGATTCAACTGTGGGCAATCACAGGTTGAGATCCTTAGGATGAGACAGTGATTTGAGAAAGCATTTTCCACTTTACCACAACATAAAAAGCATTTGGATTTTCTACTTCCTCAGATTCAAACCGAGCCCGATGCCAGACATTCAAATTTGTTTGAAACGTGCTGCAGAATAGTTTTGGCTCCCTTTGTGACAGCAACTTTTGGAAATTTAGTTTGCAACAATTCAATTTAAAACAGCCTTTCTGATGATCTTGGGGAGAAAATCCAATTTGTCTTTCCAACAAACCCAAGCAGGCATTGAAAAGCAAATAAAAACATCTTTCAATCCATACACAATGATAGGGTCTTTTAGTTATAGATGGACTGCACATGCTTGGGCACGTACGTCAGCAACCACGCACAAATGCTCATTCCCATTCATCTGAAGGCTATGAGATAGTAATCCAAAATGTAAACAAACAAAAAAAACCTTGGTACAAAGTTTTTTTCTTCTTAACTTAATGAAATAAAAAGGCAATATGGTAATTCAATATACTCGATGCAAATAAAGGAAAACATATATACAATCACAACCAATATACGCCAACTGAAAATGGGTCGATTGTAAACAACTTGGAGGATGTTGGGGGGAGAAAACAGACAACGATATCCGTTATTGTAAGGCCAACAAGAGAGCAAGCCCCTGGGAGAACAATATTTAACAAAGGTGTTGTAGCGGATAAAATGCATCGTGCCTGAGAAATGAGAAGAAATGCAGTGAAAGAGCAGAGGGGTGAAAGAACAAAGGGCTGTTGAGCAGAGGGCAACAGCAGCGCTGTAGCATGAAAAGACACAGCAAGCAAGCGGTTTTGAGTGCATCATGTCCACGCCTTTCACATACTCGTCCAAAATACAAAAAAAACAACTAAAAACAAACAAGATAACCCATTTACAATCCCACCAAAATGTTATGCCAAA
Organism: Stylephorus chordatus; assembly: GCA_900312615.1. Lineage (NCBI taxonomy): Eukaryota > Metazoa > Chordata > Actinopteri > Stylephoriformes > Stylephoridae > Stylephorus > Stylephorus chordatus. The sequence continues at coordinate 7,151 of OMPB01100745.1, read as the reverse complement.
CTACACCTACTTATTGTGAGGCTGTTTAATTATCACGTACCATAATGTTACCACAATATGTTTTTTTTGCGGTTGTTTATCTCCACTACCGACATTACAGCAGCATGAATGAATATAATGCCAGGCATTATGAGATGTTGAGGTTGTCATCGTGACTGTGTGTAAGCCTACGTATTTTGCATGTAGAAGCTCTTACGCATACTCGTATCATTTAGAGATAAGATTCAATTGGATCCAAGTCCTAACCAAAAAATACCAGCAACAGAGGGAACATTAAATGTATTACGTGTGTGACAAGTGTGACAATATTTTAATTTAAGAACAACGTGTTATTATTCAAAATGCGGGCATTAATCTTAAAGGGGAAGTGAAATGTGTTTTGGCAATAATAGTGCTCAAATATATTAGAAAAGCCACCTTGCCTAAAATAAAATCTGATTTAAAAAAGTTGTTAAAACCAGACATGAGTCATGACAGATTTATTTTCATACTTTCTACCTAGTTATCTAGCCAACAAGCTGCCATTTTGGAGTGACATCTTTGTCTACGTAACGGGGTTGCATGGATACATTGGCATGTTTGAACTGTACTGAAAAGTGGAGATCGATAGACACAGAACACGTCACTTACACGTCACATGGTTTCTTAACCTGCTTGCTTTTCGTGGTCGTAAATAGAACTTTCAGCCCTAATTCCATTTCCCCCCATTGTAGCAAGACAGTAACAGACAGAAGGGAAACAACAGGGAAGTGAAGGGAGAGTCAACGACAGAGAGCGCTGCAATCCGTAAACAGCAGTTTCTGTGCACCTCCCCCTGCTGATTTTGAGTGATTATTGTGAATGCTATGATTAATAAACAAAAATAAATAATGCTTTGTTTGTGATGACAGTTTTGTTTAGTTTTAACAGCCAGCAACTATAGGCATTGTCCAATGTGCCCCAGGCACTGTGGATTTTTGATGCGAACAGTTGTCATGCTGAAAAAGGCATCCCTGCCGAGATATGCATCCCCCTTGGAGGAGCACGATAGTTTACATATGCCCTACCTCCCATTTCTCGCGGGCCTATGGCCATAGGCTTATATAGCGTCCATCTGGTTGAACAACTTCCACCTCTTTCTGTCGGAACCACTCCGGCTGTTGTGGTCCTTCATGGAACTGTAGTTGCTTTTTTTATTTTTATTTCTCCCTACACTGGTCCTTTGGTAGCCGTGTGCCACCAACAGTTCAGACACTTCTTGGTAGACCTTCTCATTACGGGTTGCCCCATCGAGCTCTCGCCACATCGTGTTGTCGCCAACCAAACAGAGGAAAGTCTGCACTTCCTCAAGTGACCACGAAGTGTTTTTTTGGGTTGCAATTTAATTTAAATTTAATACAAAGATGTAGTACAGTAGCTTGGCTATTTTACAAATGTTGGGTTTGTGAAGGATGTCCCATGTCACACAGTGACGTAGCCTAGTGACATTACTCTCTGACCAATCAGAATGCATTGTTTTCATGTCACCTTTTGGTATCGCAAAAAAAGTAGTACTACTTTTGCGCAATGAAAAACCGACAAAGATGAAAGATGAAAATGGACTGTTTTCTCCTTGGCTTTAACCCTGTAAAACTCGTTTTTACATCCAGTACATCCAGGAGCAATACAAAAGTGGCCTCTCTTTGTCTTCTTCTTTCCTGCAGCTCCATCTTTCATTGTCCCCGTCTTTCACTATCTCCATCTTTCACTGACTCTACCGTTGTATATGTTGAACTCAACTAAGCCAACCAACCCCGTGACGTCACAGGTTACAGTACTGCAAGATGGCGCTGCCGTTGCCACAAAAGATACTGTAGTATAACGGGACTTATTTTTTCTTTTATATGTTTACATTTATCATGGTTGATTAGTGGAAATCCATTTTGTAAATCATCTTAACTTGGTTGACCGTTTCATTTCCCCTTTAAGGACATGAGCAGAGAGAAACCATCACTGACAAAGTAATAACTTCTCAAGCTCACATAAATCAGGCTACAATTGCCATTCAAACACGTGAACTTTGTTAAATTAGCAACAAACGCATGCATTAAGTTTATTTAATAATGAAAAAATGCTATTTAAAAGATTATATTCTACAGTGGTTTAAATGTATCATTCTTTCAAATTGATCATTGAAAGGAGGTTTTCGCAGCTCTACCATTAAGATTTGATGGCAATATTCTATACTTGCTTGGAAATGACAACGGTACACAGCATGAAACATCAGACATAAGAACCTCTCCACAACGTGTCCAGAATTCAAAAGTATATGGCCTATAAGTTAGGTGGCAAGGTGGCAATATATAAAAACATTTGACCATTTGGGTTCTTGCACTCACATCTGGCTGCCGGTTAGCTCTGCGTCCATAGCTGCTCATTTTGGAGGGCTGGACGGACTGGCGCAAGGGGATTGAGTGTGGCTTATATTCTTTATCCACCTCCTCGCCGTCATAGTGCTTTGGCTTGGAATGCTAGAAGTGCAGAAAAAAAGGGGTCAAACACGTAATCATTTGGAAGAGCAGGCTAAAAAAAAATGTTAAAAATGTTTATTTTTGAGAAACAATGTATAATGTTTGTAAAACACAGGGATTAAGTTCCATTTCTGCAGGATATCAATGATGAGTTGAGGAGAGTGTGCATAGTGTTACCGGCGGCAGGCTGGTGCCAGACTGGAACATTTCAAAAGGGTAGACAATCCTCTCATAGTGCGAGCGCAAGAGGGAGCCTATGTTCTTTCCTGCTGGATAGCCAAGTCTCTGGGCAACGCGAGCCCAGCGCCGTTCCTTACACACCATCTCAAAGCCGCCTTCCTCCGTTACAATCTGGGCAAAACAACAACCATTTTATCCATTTGTTTAACCAGGAAAAATAAAGCATTGGTATTAGGCAAAGATGAAAGAAGATGGCATTCTCTTTGAATGCCAACATGTGTGGAGAAATACATTTCAGATTCCAAACCTTTGACAGGCCGAATAAGTCAAGGATGCGTCTTTCAATGTTTGGGATTTTCAACGAGGATCCCTGGATTTCCCAAAACTTGGCTATGCGGTCCAAATAGTTTAACTTCACCCGTGTCTCTGCCTAAAATTTGATTGACAGATCACTCCGATTAACAAGATCACTACCCACTACACAAATATTATTATGTCAACAAAGCAACACTATGACGAAAGAAATAACAGGACCAAACCTCGAGCTCGTTGAGCCTCTGAATGCGGGGAGTGAAGCGGAAAGTATCAAGCTCAACTGAAAAAGGTGGTTGCCAGTCCTGTAGAGAATTCAAATAAGGGTAATTAATCTTGCGATCCAATTATTTGAGCAAAATGTAAGCACATAGATAAACATCTACCGGGGGAGGCCGAATCTTGCAAATTCCAGACTTCTCGGCAATTGGACGGATCTTGGCAATGTAGCCAAGAGGGTCTTGAAACTCTTCCCATGACGGCTCAAATACTGGGCACTCCGGAGGAGGCACAAACTCTTCCCCTTCCATCACCCTGGCAATACAGAGACACATGTTAAACAAGTTAATGAACCAGCACACAATTGAAAGTAGTCCATAGCACTTTACTTAAGATATTCCCTCTACCTTCTTCTGAAGACTATTTATCATTACTTAATTTTAATCTTTTTGAGACAGCCAGCCCTCCACATAAACAAACCAGGTCTGAGGTAAACCTCGGTAGGGGGAGGGGTTCTGCAGAGACTGATCTGTTAACCCCCTTCCCCCACACAACAAAACAAATACCCTAGTGGATTCAACAAGGCCCACTAGAGTGCAAACATGCAATAATATATATGAATGACATGAACATGGCATAAAGTGATACTTAAAAAACAGAATCATTCAATTCAATCGAATGTTTTAAAAATTTAGTTTTTTTTTTTTAAATATAAAAGTTTGCCGAGATAAAACCAACTATTTATCAAGACATCGTTCTTTTTAATGCGAAAATTATACTAAACCACGTCCACCTAATAGAGAACAAGTTTGTGGCTATGGCTCAAACGATGATCTCTGGTTCTTCACGGGCCTAAAAACAAACAATGGCGTTTGAAACCACGATCCTTAAAAAAGAGGCCAAATACAGCATCCTCCCTCTCAGGTGGCGTGTGATTAAATACTTTTCAAAAATATGTCTAAAGACCATTAACATCTTTTAAGATAACTATACAAACTAATTAACTAAGCATTACCCTAAGACACTGTGGTGTTTAATAAAATAATTTGAGAAGTCGTCGTCTAGCTAGTAGGGTGATAAGAATCCCAAAGGCACCTAACATAAACTATAGACGTTTGCTACAAATAGAGTATAATAAAGAGAAAACTTGTTAAGACAATTTTAGATGACCATCATACTGCATTTCCTTTTCATCAAACAGCCTTGAAATATAGAGTATTCTTTCGGCTCCGGGTCATGCTTAAGCTGTCGATAGATTTGCGGCCTCCACTTTTCAGCCAAGTACAATCACCTCCCACAGTCTAGGTAACCAGCTAACATTAGCTGACTGATGCAAGCAAAGGAAACTTGACGAGTGCATAGTGCTCGACAATGTTAATCAAGATAGTAATATTAGCGTCCTTAGCCAATTAGCTAACGTTAGCTATAGAAGTAACTCCGACAGGAAATACCTTTGTCAATTATTGTCTACACATTTTACTTCATTATACAGTCACTACTGACCCGTAGACACCTCGATGTCCCGGGGAATGATAGGGTTGGTAGCAACTGTCCTTCCTCTGTTGTTGTGATTCTGGTGGTTAGCTTACGTTGGACAGCTATGCTTGGTCCAGTTGGCTAGCTAATGCTAGCTAGTAAAGTTGGCCGTTTTTAACCTTATTCCACTATATAGCACGTCCCATTAAACGCATGTGTGAAAGTTATGAACTATGTACGCTAATTTAACGTCAGAAAGAATCTCACACCAAAAATGATGACACTATTTATCCAATGTATAACCAACACCATCTCTGCCTTAGGACCATCCTATCTTCCTTAACAAGACGCCATTTTAGCTTTTTTTCTCACGGCTGAAGCACAACCCCAAGTCTCGAGACGACTAGCTACGTCAAAATCACGAAAGAGCTGAAGGATAGAGAATAATTATTCCACATTCCCGTTAAATGTGGGCCCTTTCCGTATAAACAACCACAGGGTAATTTTAGCATAATCCTGCCACAATATAAAATGTATTATCATTTTTGCACAGAAAGCAATATTGAAATACATATTGTGGCTCTAATGAGTGACTATATTGATTTACTGTGTTTCCATTGGCTAGACAATACATATACCGTTTTAATATAGGCTACTATAATTATTTTAGAATAATTACGTTCATACATTTGCAATTTGAAATTAATTACAAAATGTGTAGATATTAAATATATAAATATCCAGATCCATATACATTTTTCTCAATGATATGGCCTGTTTTTGTAAAAATTGTATAGATAAAATCACCTCAATCTGACACCCTCATACTGTAAATTCACGAGAAATGTAGCCACTGTAGCGACCTATTTGTGTATCTGCATAATTCACCGGAATGTTTATCTAATGACGACGCGGAGTCGGACTGTTGCCTGGGTTATAAAAGAGCGGTTGGTCTTGCCGTTTGTCCGTCTCATACAGTCTGTAATAGGGAGCCGCGGTGGGTACGTCACGCAGGACCCAGGAAGTCAATTCATTTCGTCATAGACAAACTTTTAGACTCTCTTTTGAAGTGATTTATGACTTACCCTCGATTTCGGGGTTATATATTGTAATACCAGCTCACGATATATGTTGGTTTTTTTAATTGTTTCGGGCCATATTTTACGTAGTTATATTTTTGCTGATCCTATGCTAGTACAACCACGGCCTGAAAACTTCACAATCATGAATCCACAGCATTGTGAGGATACTGTATGTTGCCTGGTAACCGTACGAACAGCGTTGTGAGAATATGTTGCCTGGTAACCATACAAACAGCATTGTGAGGATATGTTGCCTGGTAACCGTAGGATTCCCGCTCTTGGAATTGAGTATACATACCTTATAACATACCTTATAAAATTTTCCCGAGATAAAACCAACTATTTATCAAGACATCGTTCTTTTTAATGCGAAAATTATACTAAACCATGTCTACTCAATACAGAACAAGTTTGTGGCTATAGCTCAAACGATGATCTCTGGTTCTTCACGGGCCTAAAAACAAACAATGGCGTTGAAACCACGATCCTTAAAAAAGAGGCCAAATACAGCATCCTCCCTCTCAGGTGGCGTGTGATTAAATACTTTTCAAAAATATGTCTAAAGACCATTAACATCTTTTAAGATAACTATACAAACTAATTAACTAATCATTACCCTAAGACACTTACCGTCGATTTCGGGATTATATATTGTAATACCAGCTCACGATATATGTTGTTGTTTTTTTTTAATTGTTTCGGGCTATATTTTACGTAGTTATATTTTTGCTAATCCTATGCTAGTACAACCACTGCCTGAAAACTTCACAATCATGAATCCACAGCGTTGTGAGAATATGTTGCCTGGTAAACGTACAAACAGCATTGTGAGGATATGTTGCCTGGTAACCGTACGATTCCCGCTCTTGGAATTGAGTAAACATACCTTATGTAAGCAATTTACCATGAGAAGGAGTGGAGTGTTGCCTCATTTACCACTGTTCAGGGTTGTGGCACGAGGCGAACCTCGAATGGTAAATTGCTTTTCTACAACTTCCCGACATATAAATGAAAGAAAACACAGTTGTAACTTGCACTGTTATTTATTTATATTTATTTACAATCATTAATTGATTCGGAATGCACATATACTTCCGCCACAGCATATAGTCCCATTCGGAATGTGTTCGTGCTAGTTGCCGTGGCTACTGGCCAATGTGTTCGTGCTAGTTGCCACAACAATTGTGGAGGCGCATTGATCTTGGTAATGCGGTCTGAACTCAAGGTTGTTGTCTCATTTACCACTGTTCTAAGCCAATCAGAATCCACTATCCCACTGAACTCAAGGTTGTTGTCTCATTTACCACTGTTCTAAGCCAATCAGAATCCACTATCCCAACATGAAGTTGTAGAAAGCTCAGTTTACAGTTGCACTCAATATGAGGTGTAATCC
>OMPB01100742.1:0-12604 GCA_900312615.1 Stylephorus chordatus | reverse complement strand
CTACTGTATGTTTCATATAGGATTTTGTCTAATATATTTATTTTATTTTATACTACTGCCTAGTGCCTACTGCTCAATTTACATGTTAACATAAACCATTATAAATGGCTCAGGTTCTTCTCACAACCCATTGTTTCATGTAGGATACAAAGGCCCAGTGACTACTGTTTACAATTTACATTAAGATGTAAAGAATTTTTTTACAACCTACTTTTGTGCAATAATTGTTAAGTAGGATTTTTCAGGTGTACCTACCTCTTTGTGTATGTTCCAGATCAGCCTGAATAAAAGGCTCACATTTTCTTATAACCTACTGTTGTGGACTAACATTATTCATCTGGGGAAATATTATGTTAATCTCAGTTTGAGCATTATTATCACCTGATTGATCATCCCACACTACAAAGTAAATATCAGTGATATATTGTTACTTTTTAAGCACTAGTTTTATCTGAAATATGCATTAATCGCGCGCACTGGGATCGGTATCGGATCGGTTTTGGAGATGCAGTATCGGTATCGGATCGGAAACGAAAAAGTTGGATCGCAGCATCCCTAGTAAGTTGGAAGGGCAGAAAATGGTGCACCAAAGTACTTGATTAAAAATACAAAACAATTAATTTTATTGAAAAAAAACCTTACAGATGTGTTCCACAGACTCACAGGAATTGTTTAAAATTGCCCAAAAGTGAACAATTTAAGACCTTTAAAATTCCATAAAATGGCGATATGCACACTAGGGCTGTCAATTTTCCTGAGAATACAGGGCGAATGCGACTACACGGAAATGAACAATAGTCGAACTCGAACGATAGTCGAAGATGTAGGCTTACAGTACATATTATATTACGCAAGTCGTACTAAGAACGCTTAATTACCAGGTGCGTTGAGTGTTTTATCCACTAGAGGGAAATAACCGATAGAAAACCATAGCGCTGTGCTTTTGTTATGGCAAAATCATACACTGTAGAAGTCGCGTTTGACCATAATCAAAGAAAGCGGACAAAGAAATGCCAAGTCTCTCATCGACTGACGGTTTGGCAGTCTCAAAATCAATGCAAGGTATTGGCACTGGTGTAGCTCGCTGTACAAACTACGAAAAGTGACATCAAAGAGCGAGGGCCAATCATTTGAGCCAATCACAAACAGTGAACGCCGTAAACATAGTTATTTGTAGTATCCCCGAGAATTTAAATGCAATTTAAAACAAAAACAAGATTAGCTCCATCTGGGCTTGATTATAAGTTAACTATAGTCAAAATCCCAATCACATAATAAGCTTTCTGGTTTGTAAATCCTAGGCTCAGTCAAACCTTGGGAATGTTCTATTGCTTGGACTAAAAGAGCAACTTGCTTCTTCATTACAGTGTGGGTGTGTTGACTGTTTAGCTGCAATGTGAGCCCCCTCCCACCTAGTGCACCTCCACCATGGTATTCAGAGTGATGAAGACGATAAACGCAAACAAGAACATTTCAAGTGTAGGCTAGGCTTACAGTCAAATGTATTCATTATTGTTTGGCTGTGATTACACTAGCCCTTAGGCCACAGAAAAATATTCTTCATTATTGCCGCCTTTACATAACTACACACAATTATACCCCTTTTGCACCTAGGCATTTGGAGGGCCGGTAAGGAGCCAGTGCCTAATCTCGAACCAGTTCTTCGTGTTTCGACAGCAAAAGAACCGGTTCTCGGCCAGGAAAACTGGTTCCAGAGTGGCACCAACTCTTGGTTGGTCTAGAACTAAGAACCACTTACATCAGGGGATTCATCATGCGGGATTATGTAACCAAGAACAACTACAATTTTTCCTACACCAATATTAAGGCGATTTTAACTGACATCAGAACTGTTATAAAAATATAATCTCTAGAATCTGCACCCTACTGTGCATTTAGAGATGTTTCTGCTGGAGCGGCATGTCCGCCCGCTGAGCCCCGTTAAACAGCGCGAGTGCATTTTAAATTACAAACCAGTTTGCTGTCTCTTTTCAATGGATATAATAATAATAATAAACTTTATTTGTATAGCACCTTTCATACAAAATTGCAGCCCAAAGTGCTTCACAGCAGTAAAATATACATAAAATGATTATGACAGACATAATAAAAGCAGTAAAATAGACATAAAATGAGCATAGACAAAAATATGATATGACCCACCGCATCTCCGTTCTCCATATGCCTGCTCACCAAAACTTTGCTCTGCGCTCCATAAGAGTAATTAATGTTATGGATATGATTTGGGTTGTGATATTAAAGATGAGATAATAATGTTAAACAGAACATGATGCTGTAATATTGTCACACCAAGCACACACACTTTTAAAAGGGAACCGTTGTTTGAATAGAGGAGACATCGTTATTAAATAGATTTTTTTTTATGTTTATTCATGTAACTTTGTATTGCTTGCAGAAAGCTTAAAGGTTTGATTATTTCAAAGCTTCGTCAGATGCTGATCCACGCTCAAGACGATTATTCAAAATCCAAATTAAATTCTAACCTCAATAATAATAATTTAATAAAAAATGCTACACAGAATTATTTAGTAAAAATGTAAGTTGTCCATGCTGGCATTTCACTGGCGTGCTGCGGAGTATAAAGTGACATCATGACGTGGCTCTCTAGCCTGTGGAAAAGCAAACCGGTTCTTAGACCGTTCGCAAGTTGAACCAACTGCAAAACGGCACCAGCACCAACCTAGACCCAGCACTAGGTTCACATTGGTGGAAAGGGGGTATTAGTCAAATGGTATAACTTAAGATTAAAACAAATAAGATGAGAGCAGAGAAATTGAACCAAGCAATGGTGAAGACATTGCAAGATCTCCCCATCCCACTTCAGATTGCTATATCAAACTACTAGCACTGTGAAATTAGTCTATTACATTGCCCCTGGCTTACTCCTTTGGGAAAATGCAAAGAATGGCCTAAGAGGAAACAATTTTAGTTGGATTAACTGTGCAGTTTGCACCCAGTTTAGTGGAATTGTGGAAGTGCATTTGAACAAATTTGTCATGTAATCTAAATTAATCCTAGAAATAAGTGTGTAAATGAAAGTAACATGGGCTGTCATGGTGATTCTGAGAAGAAACAAGCTTGTCCAAAGCTTGACCAATTTAAAAAGATACAAATAAAGATGCCTCCCACATTTAGTTTCCATTGCATTACATACAGGCACAAGACTGTTTGGCAGAGGGAAAATACTGATTGAAGTTTACTTAGGCTGCTCAGCTTGCAAAGCCTTCTGTGTTCAGCACTTCAACAGGCTGGCATATATATATATATTTTAAACCATGAGCTCTCTAAAACTAACGAGGGAGTAGAGGGGAAAAGGGAAGCAGTGACAAACACAAGGATTTTCTCTTTCTGCCACAATTGTTTGCGTTAAATTACGCAAACAATTGTGTATCCATATGCTTTCTTATTGCACTTGTCTATGGAAAACTGTCAGTGTCCCATGAAACCTTAAATCCACCGAATGAGTTTCAGACAGCGTCTTGGCTTTTCCTCCAGACCAAATTTAGGCCTACCCTCACAGCCAAAAATAGGACCTCCTATTATGTAATATAGTGATGCAGAATAAAGCTTGGGCTTTGAAGTTATAGAAGAAGAATCCTCCGTGCTCCATCTCTTAAAATGGCGCCACTGGACTTAGCCTCTGACACATCATCCAAAGACAAAAGAAATGAGCTTGATCACTTTGGTCATGGAAAGGATCAGTCTCCTCCTCTACCAAAACAAACACCTGTGAGAGCCTTGGGTGACGGTTGTTGCAAGACCAAATGCAATCATCTATAAATTTGGGATCTATATGTAACTTTTTCAAATTACTGTTATGCTTGAATGAGTCAAAACATCTGCTCATCCAAATCCTCTAACATGTTTGATATGACTCTGGATTAGATTATTTGATTGATTTGATTATTTGAATGAGTTCTCCAATATTACAGACAATATCAACTGGACTATCAACTGAAAAAAAAAGCCCTAAATGTAAATGTAAATATCAGTGCATGCATGATAGCATGTCAAGCCCCAATACTGAAATGAATGAAATGGTGCTCTGATGTGTTGTAATAGCCTGGGTAAATTCAAAGGATATTTCACAAAACAAAAAAGGTCTGTTCCTAAAATGGCAAAATAAGAAGTAAAACAGGCTTTCTATATTGGAGATATTGGCACTCATATTTCCATAAACCTTTGTTCACAAAAAGTAATAATGTTGATATGAATGTCATTATCTTATAAAGTTACATTGTCTTTTAAGTGTTATGGTTGTGCAAATACATAGTTTAATATAGGGGGGTACGTGCGGATTCACGTTTTTTTTTAGCTCAACGGAGGCAAGCAGCTCAATGGGTCAAGCTCAAAATGCTTTGGCAGGCCTATTCCCAAACACATCAACCAAGACATAATGATGATTCGACAAATGGTCAATGAGTTATGGCCAATTTCCTGCTAAACCCCGCCCTTTTTTTTTTTTATCAAGGGCGTCCATGTTTTTGGACCCATCTTGCTAATTTGAAGTAGAATTGTCTATCTCAGTCCCCCAAGGCTGTATACCAAATTTTATGTTGATAAAAATTATGTTACGTCAAAATTCAAAAAGTAAATATTACATTACTCTTTTTCAGTTTATGCAAATTAGCAACAAAAAAAAAACATCATGGTGGACTTTTATGGTACAATTGGCTTTTTTGGAGAGCACATTGAGCTAGATATGTGTGTCAAATTTTCAAATTAGGGTTAAAACCCTAAGGCCCCGTGTCCACCAAAACAGCGCTATGAGCTAAAAAGCGCACAGAGCCCAGCTGCTGAGAACGCACTGGGAAAGCGATGGGCGCTGAACGAAACACACCAAACGAGCTGTGCTGTTGCTAAGCACTGGGGACGACTGGAGATGTTGGCGAATGCTTGTGTTGTGAGAGTGACGGTTGTAATGTGACAATTAAAATATATATATATATTTTAAACATAATAACCTTCGACCTAATTCGTCGACAGCGCTCAAATGACGTATGCACTATGCTTTAAAAAAAAATAACTCAAAAAGTTGAACTATTTTCAACTGGGAAAAAAAGCTCAGCGCTGAAATTCGGGGCCTAATTAAGGTGGTTTGAACCCTAAGTATACGTCATTTTAGTGCAGACATATGTTATTGATGTGAGATACACCGATTGTAAAGTTTTAGCTAAGTCAATAGATATGTGGGTATTACGGATGTTAACATTTTAAAATAAATCAACCGTGTCAAGGGCAGAGGGACAAAAAGGCTATTACTGAGCCAGTAGACGATTATTAGTGAGTGGTGCAATGCTACCCGTCACAAGAGATTCACTTTTCTATGTTTAATTAATGCAGTGATTGTACGCATGCCGAATGGGTCAGTTATTATCATCGGCAACTAACTAAAAAAAAACTGAAAATTGTAAATACAACGTTGAACTAAAAAGATGAGAGACTAAAAAAGAAAGTTGAATCGCTGCTAAACACAATTACGAGATCAAATAATTGGGTTCCACATTTCAGGATACTGCCCATGCTAAAACAATTACAATGTAGGTGTTCACCACAGAATCTTGGCTGTTTATAAACATGTCAAGCTAACATTAGCTCAAACTAGCTGGGCGAAACAACGCAGCTCTGGAAACGGCAGCTACGGCTATCCAATACAAACAGTTTGACGAAGATATTCGTTTTAAGAAACAGTCTAAGTGACTTTATACTAGTCACTAGAGTACGCGTTTTAACATGTAAAAACCTGAGACGCATATCTATGAGCTTTTAAAAATGCTCACCTTCCAAAAGCCGAGAGATGATGCTATCCACATTCAACTCGCCCTCCGCCATCTTCCAACTGATATTTTAGAATATTGACGCGTCCAACTCCCGTCTTGGTCGCTAGGGGGAGTTGTTCTGTCGAAAAAGGATCTCTGGCCTTTTGATTGAATTATGGTTAGCTCTCACGAAAGCGCTGGCCTTATACGGTCTGACTATGGTTCACAGACCTAATATATATTTCTCATAAATGGTCACGCTCTTACATAATATAGTCATTAAAGAACATGCGTAATAGCGCAGCTGTTATTAATGGCATTTGACCATGTTTGGTCAAATAACTATTAATAAAACATTTACTGCATATTCAGCTAATTAAACACATTTGAAGAAAACTAAAAGCTCTGCGTTTGATGGGGTTTCGTGACAGTTCACAATATGTTAACTTTCATGTAGGCGGTATTTTAAGGCGATACTTGTTTGTAACGTTGGTAACGTCTCTCTGCTCCAGTGCATTGACTCAGAAATACACAAAATAAAAATAAAAATCTATTTTGTTTATTGGAAACTCCACTGACAAAAATGCGTGAGTGTGTACATCTGTTCAAATATCTGATTTACATTTGTCAGCAGTCCATAAATAGTTAACATTGATACTTCCCATGTAATTTGCTGATTTATTTACATGTTTCTCTTGCAGCTTGAAATGAAACCTGTCCACGATTTTCGAACAATCAGAGCATGATGTGAACAGCGAACCTCATGTGGTCACTGGTCGTACTCCACAAGCACACGTGCACATTTTAGAACTCTGTGCCTTTCATTTCCACTCCGGTCCTCATCTTCCTGTGGTTGCTTCTCTGTCTGCAGGCAAGGAGAAGCCAGGTGAGTGCGCAACCTATGAAGAGACCAGTGGCAGGCAGCACTGCCACTGCCCACGCTGGCACACCGCAGGTGGGGTCAAGAGGCACGGCCGTGGTAGGGGATGGGCCGGGTGCAGGAGTGGTGGTGGTCTGGGATGGGCTGGGTGCAGGAGTGGTGGTGGTCAGAATGGAGTTGCTGTTCGCTCTTGTGAAGATGTAAGGATGCTGCTAAAGGACACAAAAGGTTTTTTATTTTCTTCTTAAAAACAAAACAACAAACTGTAGGCTGACGGTCGATGGAAAACATGCATTACTACTTTACCTCAGCCGGGCACTTGATGGTGTTTCTATCGCTTCTGTAGTTGTTGTATGTCTGCTTCTTTCCCACTGGCTCAAACTAATAGACAAAGCACAATGTGTAACTGTACAAATGATATCTTGTATATTTTGGTCCCGCTAGCGTTGTCCGTGCTCACCATGTTATTCCATAGCCCTGTGGCCATGCCGGCGTGCCCGCGTTCGCTGAAGTGGAAACAGTCCATAGCCGTGTAGCTCGCGTCAGGCCTCCCTTCCTGCAGGCGAAGCCGTACAGCATCAGTATTTGTGTGAATGCTCAGTGTGTATCTGTGTGCGGATGTGACAGATTGTGCAGGTGGCGTTCACGCCGGAGGTCGTACAGAGGTGAGAGGAAGGATGGTGTTTCTTAAGAAGGGCTGCAGCACCACGGTGAAGTCCTCTCTTCCGTCGTACTGACCTCCATACACCAGATCCTCCGTCTCCCTCTGATAGGGGAGAAACCCAAAGATGGTGAGTGCTATGAAACAAGAAACAAAGCATCTTTCATTCGATGGCATGATATTTGCGTCCACTGACTTGATAATCTCGATTGATGCGTTTGACCTCAGCCAGCTGTGGTGAATCATCACTTGGTTCTAAGAAGCACCGACAAGCCTGCCTGGCGTGGAAATGAAAGTCACATTAAAAAACCTAATCAATTAACAAACTCTGACAACAACAAAATATATAATACATGTTTTATATTTTGCCGAACTGGACCAAAATTGTAAATATAAGCTATTTAAAGATATACATTTTCAATTACAATGTTTCAAGTGTGTTACTGTTTCTAACTGAGGCAACTCATTAAATCTGAATGAATAGCAGGACATACTTTTGAATGAAGGAGCACACAGCGCCATCCTTCTTAATTCTGCGAAGGAACTCCAATTCTAGGACCTCCACCACGTTAATCATAACTCTGGGCACCTAAAAAGAAATTAGAAAACAAAACAACTTTAAAGCATAAAATTCAGATTTAATGTTTTTTTAAAGCATATAACATATATATTATTCATTATATATCTACTGTAGTATTTACTACAATTAATTTTTTTAAGAAAAAGAAAAAGCATATAGATAAACAAACTTTGTCCTACCTCTTTGTAAAGAATGTCCAAGCTTGTTTTCAAATAATGACTGTAGTTCTTTGGTGACAGAGAGGCCTAGATTTTCGAGTAAAAAACAACAAAAAAAGTTTTACTCAATTTTATAGAGAACGGATGCATGTGATGTTGTGATATACAATCTATTTTAATTGCGTATAAATATTCCTTAATAAAGAACCCATCTAATCTAATCCAATCTATTCTAATCCAACCGAATCTATATATTGGTATTTTTACTACAAAGCAAACAGACAAAACAGTGCAGAATGCACAAATCTCTAGCAATGGTTAATCTGTCACTACATCATATTGATGCTGCGCTTTGATGTTCTGCTTCAAAGTAAAAACATTAAGATGGAAACTAACCCAACATCGGAGATAGGAGGAGAGTAATGGAGGATGAAATAAAGAAGGAAGAAACTGGGCTGGAGAAAGATAATTATAAGAGAGAAACTGAAAGGGGCCTATAATGAGAGATTGCTTCTCGACGGAGACTTGATTTGAGGGGTTATAGCAAGACAGAAAGTACTAGGCTGTACAGTTAAAAAGGGGCATCTATTCCTATCTCATAACAAAAGAATTACAGAGCAGCTGTTCACAATGCGTTATTGTCTTACTTCAGCACTTATGCCAAACAAAAACATTGAATACGACATTAAAGAAGACTCTCCCAACAGAAAGAAGTGTTTTGTAACTTTTAACAAGAGGTGTATTGTGAAGAGTTTAAGACAGTGAACTCACTCTGTCATAGCAGTACTGGCACAGGTCATTGACTCCGATAAAGAGGGTCACCAGTTTCCAGTCCTTCTCGAAACTCACAGCCTGTTTTAACAAGTAGGACAAGCCTTAGAAAGACACAGCCAGTCAGCCAGCCAGCCAGCCAGCCAGCTAGCCAGACAGGGAATAGATACAGACAGACAGACAGACAGACAGACAGACAGACAGACAGACAGATAGATAGATAGATAGATAGATAGATAGATAGATAGATAGATAGATAGATAGATAGATAGATAGATAGATAGATAGATAGATAGATACTGACTGAATTGTTTTTCATGACTTCAATAAGCTGTCTGACTTGCCCTGGTACTCCTCTGAAAAACATGAAACATTGAGTAGTCAGGATGTCAGTAGTCAGGATGTTAGATGTATTAAATGCTCAAATTATATGATTTATAATGTTGGAAACCGTAACCAGGACATAGGTAACTAACTGCTCAATCAGTGGTTATGTAAACATGTTATTGCACTCACGAAACCTTAGCTCCTGTCACAGCCATGTTAAAGCCAGTCTGCCTTTTGCCCTGGCCCTTTGACATTCCCTTAATTTTAGCATTGAACTTCTTGAGGATATCTAAACACAAAAAACAATAACGATAATGTTGGACAAGCAAGTTATTAAGAGTATGCTAACTCTGCCATCTAGTGGGGACGATTTGAATTACATTGATTCGTTGAGAAAAGATACAGCGTTTGACTCACTGGGTAATGTTGTGATAGTGTCAAGAGTTTTATCGCCTCCAATGCTGATTGAAAAACAAACAAAATTGCCAATTATATATAATCACTGTTAAATAAGGAGTTATTTCTTCATATTGCATTATTTTGTTAATTCTCACCTCCACGAAACCCCTCTGTATTCAGTGAATAACTGTAGGATATTCTTGGACTTAGCACCCAAACCAGCCTGTATCCAGAAAAAAGTTAGGACGAAGCCATAGCAAAACAGAGATGCATAGAGTGATTTTCACAAACACAACAATAGCAATGGCACAGCTTGCACTGCTGCCTCACAGCAAGAAGGTCCTGGGTTTGATTCCTGCCTGGGTTGCACACATGGGTCTCCTTCTAAAAAAACACACATCTAAATGCAGAAAGAACTCTCCTGTCCTGTTCCTGACCACAACTAGGACAATAGACCTGGAGTTGGTCCCCGGGTGCTATGGATAAGAGGCTGCACACTACTCCTGGCTGGCCTTGGAGGAAGGACAGCATCGGATGGGAAAAATGCAGGACAATGAGGACAATTTCATTCGGGCACCCGACCTGTGTGTTGTGTGTTTAGCGATGGCCACTTCCTGCGTGTTAGTGCATGTGCACCCGTAATGACAAATAAACAATCATATCTTAATGTCCTGTATACATGAAATTACAAGAGCTTAATTTACTCTTGTAAATGCTCGTTGGTTTTACCGTCAGAGAGTCTCCGAGGGCAGCCACCACATTGATGTCTCCAGGGCGCAGTCTGTGCACTGTGAAAAGATCAACACTGTTTCAAACTTCTCTTTCGACTCTGCTATTTCAGCACAGGGTGAGGGCCGGATCTCGCAGAGTCCTACCTGAGGTGGGCACGGAGTGAGAGGGGGCTGTGTCCACGCAGGTGAAGTCACTGCCCCAGTTCTAAACAGGGATGGAGAAGCCCGTATCAGGAGAGGTGGCGGGCAGGAGGAGGGTGGTGTGTGTGTGTGTGTGTGTGGGGGGGGGTATACCGTTACAGGAGGAGGATTGGGCGATGGCTCCGGATAGGAATAGTTGCTGTTTTGAGCAGTCCTAAAGAACGGCATTTCCTGATGGGGAGACCAAACAAAACGATGTAACTGTCATCCGGTGACCAGGGCCTGTGTGTTTGTTGTCGAAACACTGCAGAGCTGAGTCGCGTTACCTTGGAGGGACACTTCAAGTCGATGCCAGCTGTGAAGTCTTGGGTAAAGGTCTTGTTGCCCACTGGCTCAATCTACCATATTGGGGAAAATGAGTCACCTCCTTCAATTAAGGAAAAAACAAGAAGGAACATATTTGTCGTTGTAGGGTGAGAACGCTGTACCATGTTGTTCCAAAGGGCGCGAGCCATCAGCGTGTGAGCCTTCTGGCTCATATGGAAGCAGTCCGGAGTGAAGAAGGACCGGTCAGGATGGCCGTCCTTCGTAAAAACATACAAGACAGTGGGGAGAAGTGAGAGAGAGAGAGAGAGAGATGCAAATAGGGCACACGTGGATATATCCCATAATATCCGTTCTTACCTCCAGCCTTGGGAGGGTGACCTCTCTGAAGAAAGGCTGCAGTACCACAGTGAAGTTGTCGTGTTGGTCATATCGCCCCGAGTCAACTAACTCCCTCATAGCCCTCTGAGAGGAGGAGGAAAAAAACATTGTCTGGTAAGGCTAGTGTTAACTCTTGAGATTGAATTACACTGATGTTTTAGTCCTGAGGCGACTTATATAAGCAACTTATAGTGAAGGTAGCAGGCAGAGCAAGACATTCAGGTAGGCAGTCAAACAAACCTCAACACTGCACTACCCTTCCAACTAAACTTACAAATGTACTTGTATTCCATAGGTTAACAATTATATAGGTGTATATGTGTAAAGGCTTACATCGACAAATGCTCAGCAGCTTCTCTATTAGTATCGTTTGAGACTAGCTCTATTGAATTATTGCTATGCCATACAGAGAGATATTGTTGTTGCTCACTTCTGACAAATATACCCTTGTACTTTTGTACCTTTGTAAGTCTGACATATGTACTTTTGTAAGTCGCTTTGGACAAAAGCGTCTGCTAAATGCCCTAAATGTAAATGTAAATGTAGATGTTTGTTTGAACGAGTTTTGCTTGTATTCGTTTTTATTTATTTTAGGTATTATTATTTTTACAGCTGTACTTGTTGTACTTCTAGTATCACATTGAACAGAGCTTGGTGAATGGTGGTTGTTTTAGATTATACTATTGGAGATTACTAAAGGCAATTTGGAAGGGTGGATAACCAGTGAAGTATTGTCTTGGAAATAAATAACACAGACTAGTTTAAAGGGCACAACATATGCTACCTAAACCCCTGCTTAATCAGTCATTTTGGTCCCCAAAATGTGTTATAAATTGCCCT
Source organism: Stylephorus chordatus (assembly GCA_900312615.1). Classification (NCBI taxonomy): domain Eukaryota; kingdom Metazoa; phylum Chordata; class Actinopteri; order Stylephoriformes; family Stylephoridae; genus Stylephorus; species Stylephorus chordatus. The sequence goes on along the minus strand of OMPB01100742.1, from coordinate 631 downwards.
TTGGTAGAAATACAGCTCTACATTTTTATTTGGATCATTCCTTTACCCCCCTCCCTCCTCCCACTTTGAAATGAGACTCTCCTTCCACTCTCCCTTCCCCCACAACCAAAACTTGACAAACAGGTTTGGGAAATGAGAGTTATATCCAAGGGGCAATGCCTATGCTCTATTTGTGAAGCCGATAAGGAAGTGAAAAAACCTGCAGTTCCTCCAACGGCCACTTGAGGCTGGACACAAAAGGGAGCAATTTACGTCCACGACAATGTTGAAAACGCCGACTTTAGAGCAGAAATAAACATGTTTACAGCCTGGTAACAAGACATGTTTTGGTCTGTATAGATCATTTCATTACTCATGACAACTCTGAGGGGGGTGAATTTTTTTTATAACCCTCCCGTTTACATTTTATTAAGCCTTAAAAGCTGGCCTATATCTGACAGAGTTGAACCAGAGTTGACCAATGAACCAGAGTTGAACTCGTTTATCCTCCCGCCCCGCTCAAACTCCTCCCTCTGGACCTCCCGAAAACCAATATGGCGGCGTCCTCATTTTAGCTTCAAAACACGATGGCAAAAACCAATGGGTGACGTCACACTCGCGACGTCCATATTATATACAGTCTATGGTTATA
>OMPB01100740.1:0-17443 GCA_900312615.1 Stylephorus chordatus | reverse complement strand
ACACACACACACGCACAAACACACCCACAAACGGACCCTCTACCTACAGCGGAAAACACATCTCAGTTACATTCTCATCATGTTGAGGCTGTGTGTGTGTGTGTGTGTGTGTGTGTGTGTGTGTGTGTGTGTGCGTGCATGTATGTGTGTTTAATCGGTGACTACGTCTCTTCCTGGGTACCGTGTTTCTGTCTGCAGGGATTCTGAATAAAGCCAAACTAAGAAAGCCTAGTGCCGTTGAGGGCCTGAGTTGATGGATAGTGTTTTTGTGGCGGCCTTGTTAATTCAGGAAATGAGAAATGACAGCGGAGAATAAAGCTGGGATTTTCCTTGAAGGCATTTGAAATTATTAATGTATAAAATATGTTCGACTCGTCTGACTTTCTCCTCAAGCGACATTGATCTCCTGCTAAGGAAATCAATAGAACACACCTACCTGAACTCAGCACTCAGCAGATGTTATTTGGGTTTATTTAGGTTATTACTCAAAATAAAATGAAATAATAAAATAAAAAATATTAATAATAATAACAATAATAATCAACCAATTGTATTCCTTCTGGATCAGTACACATCAAGCCAACATCAACATAAATTCTACCCCATGACTCAACATTTTCCTAGAGGCCGCCGCCCACTCCTGTTGGAATAGATCCTCTCACCTTCCACCACTTTCCCTGTGTGTTCTGCCACCCCACCGGGAACGACCGTGGCGATATAGGCTCCGATCTCTCCTCGGCTCCCGGGAACCTCCTTCCCGCCTACCACACGGATGCCGAGACCGTTCCCTGAATAAAGAATAAATGAACGTAGAAAAATCTCATCGAGTGGTGGACAGTAACGAAGTAAGTAGCCTACATTTACTTGAGTACTGCACTTAAGTACAAATTTTGAGTATTTGTACATTACTTGAGTATTTGATTTTTTTGGATACTTATTACTTTCACTCCACTACATTTCAAAGACAAATATTTTACTTTCTACTCCACTACATTTCTAGGAAGGCTGTGAAGTACTCGTTACTTTTAGGTTGGCTGTTTTTGTTTTTTCTCCTTCTTCCCCTAAAATGCAATTGGCCACACGCTGTGTTCTTCAAAGAAGGAAACCAATCACAGGACCCGCTCTCAACTGGGATTTACGTCATCCAGGTGGGCAAAGCTATCCTATATAAGGATAGGCCTATATGGGCTGTTAAAAAAATATAATTTAAAATGAATTAATAAAAAAATTAGAATGATCCAATTTATTTTTGTTTTTATAGGTGTTTCTATAGGCTTTGTATAGCGTAGTGGTTCTACAAGCAATCACGTCAGTGCATTCAGTGCAGGTGGTTTCAGAGTTACAAGGTTCTATAAATGCATTGTGAAAACATTGCCGCAATGCATTGATGTAAAAAAAGGAATTAATTGTACTTTGTACTTTTTTTAAAAGCATGTACTTTTGTAATTTAACTTGAGTAAACTTGAGTTTTGACTGAGCTACTTTGACTTGTAGTGGAGTAATATTTGACTAGGAGTATCTGTAATTTGACTCAAGTAATGGGGTTGAGTAGCTACTTTGTCCACCACTGCTCATTATCAAACGGAAATCCAAAGCTCAGGCAGCCTGTGTAGCCACGTGAAATGGAGAGAAGGGGGTAATTGTTTTGTAATGCTCGTACCTGACACACTGGAGTCGTTGGGGTCTCTCTTGAGTGTCATACGAGTGTGAGGGAAGACGTACGGGATCAGCTTCACCTGAGAAAGCAACGGAGAACATTCTGGATTAAACTCTCGCGTTCTTTGCTTCGCAATCGCATCGTCAGATCTCGCGTGAAAAAGCATCGTTGTAAAAGGACGAACGCGTCACACCTGTCTCCTGTCCAGCATGTATCCACTCTTTGGACGTCCGTCTCTGGGCTTATCAAACCAATCTGTGTCCTCATTCCTCAGGTGGTAAGCTATGCAGAGAAGGTTATAGGTTAGCAAATACACATCACGCTGAACCATCCCAGTGGCTGGATTAGCTTCTACTTTATCCATTGATGAAGGAGAAGGTTAGCTGGAGAGGAGCTAATATGGCCACAGGACAACAGGTAGAAACGTATGAATTGCAGTGCAGGGCATTTCCATCTCGCTTTGTTCAGCTGTAGGGAGACATCTGATCTATCCTGACTGGATAGGTGAAAGCAAAGTAGCGCAGCCTGTTTCATCCTATAAGCTACCTGGCTGCTACTTTGAGATCAGATGATCGTGGCAGGAACTGAACAATTAATAAATGCATTTCAGGATCATTGAGACCATCTGTTAATTATTTGTATTTACTGTGTATTTATTCTGTTTATTCGTTTCATAACGTGTAGTTCTAAAAGGTTACAGTGAATTGTTCAGCAGAATTCAGCTATTAACCCAACATCTGATACTATAAATGACAAGTTACATACAGAGACAACATTGTTCAACCTTTGCACAGGTCCTGAAATTTATATATATATTTTTTTACATTTTATGTAAAATCTTATCTTTCTGGATAATCAGATATCTGAATGTTAAAAGCACTGTGTTGACATTTAAATGTATTATGTATAGTTGTGAGGACATATGCTAGCATTTGTGGACTAGATGGTGGTGGCAAATGCCTTTTTTGATTATAGCGATCTCATGCCATCGGCACAGTAAGGAAATGCATCCATGGTGATTTACGGCTAGGTCCTAAGGTTGAAGGTAAATGTTGCCAGTCAAATTCATATATTAAATCAGATTCAAGGTATACTTTGTAACATCAGGGTGTACAGTATAAATCTGCAAAAGATCCAATTCAAAAGTAAAGCAGTCGAAGACAATCCTGCTACAGCCAATCTCATCCCCCCCCCAACACACACACACACACCAACGAGAACTTGAGGGGTTGCACTGATAATATTAATATTAATGTAGGGGTCATCAATAAAGCATAATAGTCTACAACAACAATGACTATTGATCAAAATTAGGCTGGATGTAACAAAGAAAATTACAAAGTATACCTGAGTTGAGTTTTTCCCTCAAACCCTAAATGTAGCCATGTCAAGACATAAAGGAAGACCTGCAATTGGCAGGAGATAGCAACATTGACTTTCAAATGTATTGCAAGAAAAACAACAATACTGATGTTTGTACCTTTTTGCAATTCACAAACCTTTCGCTGTTACCTGGTTTTACATATGATTGTGCAATATGCATAATGTGGTATAGCCTCGGCCCTGCATGAATATGGATACTGGAAATGGGTCTGATATGCTTACAGGGCTGCTGTGATGTCATTCCATAATGAGGCATTGTTCGAGCAATTATATGACACATACATTATTCTTAGCAGCATAAGGATGGAATTGATTCCAGAATGGATCTGATATGTAGACAACTAACCTAATACATGGCATGTATTTTGTGCGGTACAATCAAAAGTATGGGTCATTGCATTCCATGAGTCTGGCATGTTTGCGTAATCAACCGGTAACGTGGGTCATTCAGAACCACAAGGTGTGAGGTGGAGGCACACACTTATAAGCTATATGGGAGAAGGGGTGTGGGCTCACCTTCTATATTCCAGTTTGGGCCTCCAGCTGAGATACAAAATGATATGTTTGCTTTTTGAGATATGTTCAACACATTTCCATTCATTTGTCAAACTACAGGATTCGTGCTAAGGCTAGATTGGTACTGAAAATATGCTTTATCACATGCAGTAGATTCATTGGTTCGTATAAAGTTCATGCGTTGTGACTATGCAGTTCTCTGGAAGGCGAATACACCTACGTGACAGGACTACTAACATTTCTAAAAGGAAACAGTAAAAGTACACACATAGGTTTTTGTCACTAAGAGAGGGAGGCTTTGAGTTAAAAAATGTACAAAAAAAAAGACTCAGTGACATTAATGTAATGGTACGTTTGTTTGCTTGTTGTTTTTAGCTTAAACTGAACTTGCAAGATACTCTACCGTGTCTGATACTTTCATGAAAGATTCTGGCATCCTCTCTGTTCAAAGCCAACATGGAGTCACTTAGTGCTGTAATCAAGGCAGATGGACACTCTTATGTGGGGTCAGGACATATATTATCATCTTAATAATTTGATTCAAGGTTATAAATATTCCTATTACTCATGATCAGTAAATGCTCTAATGAATGGTAATCAAGGTGCACTCTAAGATGTGCGCTGCCCTTTCTGCTTGATCATAATTGTACTTATCTAGTGATAATTATTGCTCACCATAAAAATAAAACGTTAACCTCTGCCTAATCAGAGAGGCTATTATTTAAACAAAGGGTAATTCATTGATATTTAGTTTTCTATTGTGTTAAGGGTCTCTCTACTTTTGAGTTTGTCTATTTGATATAATTCTTAGATACCATTTACCCCTAACCAAAACCTAATCTGCACACCGATACAGCCAACTGATTCTGATTTATGATATATCAACTTGACCTTGTAGTACAGGGGCAGCCCCAAATAATGGGGGGGAGGGGGGTAAATCAAATCTTTGGCTGCAAATTATGGGGTCACATGCAAATTCCACATGGTAGGATATCCACAACAACAACAACATGCAGAAGATTTTATTGAGATGGAAGCACAAAACATTGCACAACATGCATGGATGCAAAATTATGGGCCGACAGAAATAAAACAAAAAGAAAAGAGAACAGCAGACAATGGAGACGGATGTCATGACAACGCCCGGTGCTCGTTGCATATTTCTAAAACGTTATCCCACAATTAGGAAGGCGTACATTAAAGTGTAAGGTGAAGTGCATTAGAATACGTCGCTGTACGTCGCTTTGGATAAAAGAGTCTGCTAAGAAGCATATATAGAATACTTTTGCCTGAGCCACTGTATTTACAATGTCCTTATACCCAGGAATTAGAGAGGAGCAGCGTTCCTATGCTTCTTCTACAGAGCATCTCAGTAAAATAAAGCCACTGTGACTGTTGCTTGCTGCTCCAAAATAGCTTGAATGATGCCTCAGAAAGGCAAATATGCAACTTTTTTTTTCAGAGGCAATGACCTATTTCTCACAAAATACATCGTTTTACAACGCAGAGAGGCAGCTCGGCAACAGAGGGCATAACTGTGCCTCAGTGAGATTAAATGAACAAACTACTGCGTGCCCCTTTGTGTAAAGAGCTGGGAATATGGTACAAAATGTACAAATTCTGTTATAAAATAAAGACGAAGTAAGACATCACAGAAAAACAGACATCCAAGGAAAACGTGCATACGACGATTTTGATGAGTGTCATACATAAACTCCGAAAGGGAGTCGTATGTATCGGAAGCTAACATCGACACAAAGGAGAATATCATGCGTCGCACTCAACACAGAGTCAATTAACAATTGTCTGGGTGACAGATGATTGAGTAGGTGCCAGTCGATTGCAAGAATTCAATAAAAAGAACAATTATTAGCATGCACAAGCAGGCCCAGTGAGTCGAGTCGCTGCTGTAGTCTCGAGCCCCATTTACCTTCACTGTCAGACATTGCTCCTTGCAGATCATCCATAATGAAGGCAATGTCTCGGTCATAACCTCGCGTCCGGGACTCCCCCCTCACGTGCTGTTGTACCTCTGGCAAAGAATGGCTGGACCCAAATTGGTCCCTGGAGTCGGCGGAGATGGGTGGGAGCGGGCCAGCGGAGGCTCTGGCCATGCCCATAGGCTGGCCCACCGGGCTCAGAGGGCTCTCCTCCTCAGAGTTCTGGGCCACAATGGGAATACGCCCACGACTCTGGCTGATGGGGAGGCTGGTAGGTTTGGTTCTGGCCACGCCAGGGGCGAAGGCAGCGTCCAAGACCTCTCCCTCCGTCTTTAACCGTAACGACGAGCTGGACAGATCTCGTTTGATGGACAGATCCAGACCATAGACGGAGGAAGGACGAGAGGATGGGCGCGACGAGGGCCGGGAGCGGTTTCCACTGGGGAAGGTTCCGTCATCCTGAACGGAGGACCTCATGGGGGACCCCAGTGCTAGGGACTGGCCCAGGTTAAGAGAGCCAGACAGGTTGCCACCCAGAGAGGAGCCTAGGTATTTCTGCTGTTCAGATAAATTCTTTCTAAGCCCAAAGGTGATCTCATCCTGGAGCAGCCTGGCCCTAGTGGCTAGATTAGTGACAGATGAGGACCCAGATCCCATATAGCTGCCAAAGTCAGGCTCAAGATCTCTATTTTCTTGAATAGGGGAAAATTTGGTGATTGCCTTGGGGTCTATTAAAGCCTTTTTATTCTTTACTTGTTTCTGATAAAGAACAGCGGCAGGCAATTGTTTTGCAGCCTGTTTTTCCAGGGTCAGTCTGCCAATGCTGTACTTTTCACCTTTGGGGAAGTGACGGAAGTTAGTGTCACCAGGGAGGTATTGAGGCAAGCCTAGACCTGTCAGATGTTCCAGTCCTTCGGCTCCTCGTCTGAATTCCTGCTTGATCTGCTGCTTAAGTAGCTTCAGCTCATACGGCTCTTCCATCGTGTCATCGTCCCCTTTGACATAGCCCTGCAGTCGAGATGATCCTAAGAACTCTGCTACCTACAAAGGAAAAGGATGTATCGTTCAGTCATAACCGTTTTCAGACCAGCAATGAAACCAAAACCAAATAGTTATTATACCAGATACAATATTAAATTAAAAGTGAAGGCTTCTGTTTACCTCCGCTGTGCGTCTAGCCTCTGCGGCCCTAAGCAGTCTATCCGCCTTGGACAGGTCCTTATCTGGCAGGTTGAACCCAGACACTAGGCCTGCCGTGCCTAACCCTGTGGATCCCTTGGTCAACTCCCCTATGTCCTCTATCAGCACATAATTCCTGGCATTGTGCGTGTCAAGGTCAGCATAGTAGGACTCAGCAGAGATGCTGGACATTGGACTTGAAGCCATGCTCCGCTCCTCCAGGCCCAGCCTCAGGTCAAGGTTGCTGTATTTTCCCCCCAGGTGGGCCACCCCATAACCAGACTCTGTGGAGGTTGGCACAATAATAAGAGGCTGGTTTCGAATCACCTCATAGTTGGTTGTGATCTTAGGCTCCATGTCAGAGAGATTGGTCTGTCGTTGTTTCCCCTGTTGCAGGAGCAGAGCATGTTGGTAACTGCTGTGCTGGGACTGGCCGTGGGAAAGGGATAAATTAGAAACGTTTTGGTAAGGAGACACCTGTTCGTGGTAGAGGGATTGCTGCTGGTAAAGGTTCTGCTGGGAGAAGTGGCTGGTGGTTTGGGTTTGAGGCACATATTGTGCATAGTGTGTATAGGGACTGGTTAGTGTGGAGTACTGGGAGTCAGCCTCTGTCTGCGGGGGGATGAATTGGTCAAACTCAGACTGGGGAGCAGTATGGGGCCTCTCCAGACCCTCACCCCTGGCCTCTCTGATATTGCTGACCTCACTGTCAGACATGTAGTCTCTCTCCTCAGCCACCCCTTGGAGATAAGCCCTTTCTCTCTTCTCTCTCTCCTTCAGCAAGGCATCCTTGCGCCTGTTGATACCCATCTCCAAGTACCTGTAAAAAAAATAACGCATGGATGTTGTTGCTTTTCACAGATTAGGTGATTGACAAAGAAGTGCCAGATGATCACACAGTGGTACCTTTACTATGTGTGAATATGGAGGGGTCTCAGTGAGTGGTGCCTGGGAAGCCACTTAGCCCTTAAACTAGTGGAGAGGTGAGAGGTGAATCATGCAGGTGCAATAATGGTGCAAATGGATGGGGACTCAAATACATCATTTTTCCTTCAACATTTATACACCTAACAAGTAAAGCAGCAGCATTTTTTATGACAGTTTAATTAAAAAAATAAAATTGTTATTTATTCATTTTTTACCGTAACTTGGCGTCAATCTCTTTTTCTTCTTCATCCAGTTCTGCCTGTTTCTTACGGAGCTTGGACGATTCTCTCTCCACCAGATCTAGTTCCTTATCAATGTCCTGCAGGATCTTAGCCCGTGCCATTGTCGTGTTGCGGGCAAGTCGACGGCGAGCAGAGTTGGTGCTATAGCCTGAGCGAGTCAGGGGGTCCTCCTCTGGAGGGGGGTCGGGCAGGGTCCGCTTTATTTTCTTACCCGACCCTGATGAAGAGCATCGCCCCTTCAACACACAACACAGTTATAAAATTGCTGGTTATTTGAAATATTTCAATTAATTATGACATTATTAATTATGTTGTATGAATGCTATGCATGCTTTTTTTTGTTTCTTTTTATAATTATCTGAGTCATAGTAAACATACAGCATTACAGTAATTTCTTTTTTTTTTCTGTAGCAACTTACAGCATAGCTGTCCACGTAGTATCCACTCATCCGTTCATCAGTACTAGGACTGAGTGACTTTGGGTCGGAAAGAGATTTCTGACCAGCCTTCAGCATTCTAGGGCTGGATGAAAACCTGGAAGGGTCAGCGGAAAGCACCTTCTTCCCTCCTATTGATTTATCCGGGGACAGTGGGGAGACAGGGGAGTAGCTCACTTGAGATTTAGAGGGTGTCTCTACCATCAAATGTGTGGTATATCCAATCACCGCAGGCACATGCCTTCTGTCTGAGTCTGTTTGACAGCTCAGACTGCCTCCCCTCTGGGAGTTCTCAGGTGCTGAGATGTGCTTAATGATTTCCACCTTAGTGTCCATCTGGACATTTGGTCGTTTGATGGTGCCAGTGTGATCAGTCTGAACGGAAATCTCTGCCACAGTCTGGATCGCTATGCTAGACACTTTAGAGCCATGTTTGCCATCGCTACTGTGCTTACGAGAACGCCGTCGAGCGCGTGCAGGCGCGTCCCACTCGTCCTGGTCCTCATCATCGGTCTGAATACAGGTGTCGACATTTCTCTTGTTTCTTTTTTTTCTCCCAACATACTGCTTATCTGCCGAGTCCTCATCGTCCGTCTGCACTCCACTGTCCACTATCCTCCTCCCTGTGTCAACCTGCTTAGAACTATCTGGAAGCTTGTTGGTCACATGGTCCTGACCTTCCTCCAGTTGTTTCCCAACGGCGGGGGTTGTTTCCTCGTCTCTGACGGGCCAGTACTGGCCATTATCCCCGACCCCTGCATATTTGGCTTCTAAGAGGTTGCCGGTGGTACCGCTGTAGTGCTCATCTAATTGCCGCTGAAGCTGCAGTTGGAGATGCTGAATTTGTTTCAGCTGTTCTGTCTGCTGAGCATAGGTCTCCTGCTGAGCAACCATGTGCGCGTGGTGCTCCTCTTCCTGCTGAAGGAGGAGTTGCTGTTTCAACGCCTGGAGTTCCTCAAGCTCTCGCTGGACCATTATCTGCTCTTGTTCACGATAGCGCTGGATCTCGTGCCTTTCCCACTCCAGCTCCTCAGCCAGGCATAGCTGCTTTAGCTTCTCCAACTCCAGGAACTCCCTCTCCATTTGGTACTGAGCCATCTTGGTGTTGTCCAGACCAGGGAATATAGGCGAGGATGCCAGAGCATCCAGAGAAGCTGCAATTGCTTCTAGTGTTGTGTCCGAGTACATTTCGGGGTAGCCAGTTAGGAGATCCGCAAGAGCTGTTGGTACCAGATCCTTACGAAGCCCTATATCAAGAGGAATTATCTGGCTGGGATCTGCAGTCGAAAGGAAGCCATGATAGGGATGTGGCAATGTCTGGCTTTGGACAGTTGTTGTAGGGGGTAAGGTAGTGCTAAAAATGGAGCCTGGTTGAGTAGTAACAGCATAGGAAGATGGGACTGGGACTGTTAGAGAGGAGTACACTATTCCATCTGAGGTTCTTAACACATTATTTACACCAAATCCTGTTGCAGAGATCTGGGAATATGGAAGTGTGGCCATCCCAGTGTAATGTTCAGCCGCTTTGCTGGTGTAGTCTAAGGCTTTACCTGTGTAAGAACATTGATATATATATGTCTTGATGAATTATACAAGGATAAAAGAAAAATATATATAAAAACCCATGCACGTTTGTTTTGAAAAGAATTATACATGCAAATCTTGAGTCATTTTGACTAGCATGAAGCAAAGCCAAAATATTGAGGCAGAACACGCAGGCACACGCATGCATCTGTATGGAAAACAAACAAAAAAAAAAGAGTACACATTGAAAACATGCAAATGAAATAAGTCAATCAAGTTTAAAAACAAAGATAACTAGTATAAAAAAAGAATGGAGGGTGTAGTTGTATTTAATTGTTGCACACAAGCCACAAAACTATTTAAAAAAGCATCTAAAAAAACAACAACAACTCCATACTCACCAGCGGAAATATTAGCGGGGGTTAGGTCTATAGCTCCAGTCGATGGTCCACTGAAGTATTCAAAGCCATTCTTGGGCTCATAGGCAAACAGTCCCGATTCTGCAAGGTTGGTCTCAGACATGGTGGCTTTGATAACATTCATGCCTTTAACACCATAGATTGCAGCACTATCATCTTGGTAGTGGTCATCTCTATAACAACGATTCTCGGGCTGGGCAGTAACTGGTGGCTGTGTTCTACAGCTTCCTGTGAATGGTAGCTTGTAGATAACATCACAACAAACACTTCTCCTTCCAGCTGTTAAGTCAACTGGAGATCCATCATCCTCCACCACACTAGTCACCACTCCAGGACTGCTGCTAGACAAAGCTACCATGGCCCTCATTGGTTTGTAGTTCGACAGATCCATGGCACCCGTAGTCTCCAGTGAAATGACAGGGTATCCGTTAGTAACAGAAACCGAGTCCGAAATAGCTGTTTGCCTTTCAACTGGAGAGGTAATAGCTCCAAAAGAAAGATTCATAGGCATGTCTTGAACTACATGGGCCAAGGTACTGACTATAGGTTGGGAGTTCACAGGCCTGTAGACAATCTGTGCCATGGGCTCAAATGTTTTATATGTGGTGAGATGCAGGGGCATGGAAGTGACACTACCCTGTAGATCCAGAGGCTTTTCTGCTGCAGTGCTGTTGTAGGACGCAACGGTGGCTGTACATGTGACTATTGTTATGCTATCAGTGACAACAGAGAGGGTGGAAGCGGGGGTAATCGCTCTACTAAGGTTGACTATCTCAGGCTGCACAGATGTGATTTGTCGCCCGCTAGAGTCACTAGAAAAGGACTGTCGGCGGGACTCAGAAGGGGTCAGATCCATGCCGTGGTCAGTCATCGTGAGGCCAACCTTCATGGTACGCAAATCAATAACGTCACTGGGATAGATCATCTTCCCATTCTGTTTCGGCAGGGCTTGGACCTTCGCAATGTCTGGTTGTATAGTGATTGCCACGCTGGGTGGAATAACCTGTGGTAGCCTTTCATGGACAACAGACACAGTGGTCCTTTGTACCTCGGTAGTGACCACTTGAGTCACTAAACTCGGTAGGTTCTCTGGAGGCTGACCAGAAGTAGAGATAGATGAAGAGTACATGTGACTCATGCTGGAGACAACCTTCTCTGGGCCCCGAATCTCCTGGCTCTCAATAGATTCCTGCTGTAATTTAGTGATAGTGACTGGGGCCACAGGTACTGATGGTGGAATGTCCTGGACGGTAGGCCTGGAGTCTCTTCTAGAACAAGAGTCAGAAGTTATAACCTCTGGAGGAGTTTCATCCTCTGCTGAGTAAGTTAACATATGTGGTTGTTGTACGGGATGAAAATAATCTTTGCTGTAAGGGCTTTGAGAAGAACTATAGGCATCCACAGGTATTTCCACGTTACTTGGCATAGTTATCACCTGTGCCAATGGGATTGGCTGTTGCATGGTTATAGATTCCCTTCTGGTGGAAGCGATAGCCTCTGTTGTGACCACTTGTGTGGGTATTCTATATTCTGGTGGATAGGTAACTATTTCACTTTTGGTGTATGGTGGCTGAACTGTTGATGATATAGATGTTCTTCGACTTGTCGTTATCGCCTCAGTTTTAATAACTGCAATCGGTAGTTCAGGCTGTGGAGTTGATATCATCAGACCAGCTACTTTCTGAGGCTCCATTACAGGTTCTGTTAGGATCTCGGTGGGCATCTCATGTTCAGGTAGCGTTGAAACTATTGGTGCTGATTGTGGCATGACTAAGGGTGCAGACAATACATAAACAGGTGGGTTGTAAATAGGAGGCATTTCTGGATGCAATTGCATTGGTTTCATTTCCACCACATATGAGGTTGGTGTTATCTCAGTAGGAATTGCTGCCTTAGATACTCCCGATAATGGGAAACCACCCAAACCTTCAGAAATAAATTGTGCTTCTGCTGGTAGTGCTGGAATCCCAACAAAGACATGAGATGGAACAACCTCTACAGTGACATCATCTTTTGGAGGAAAGTTCACTGTTTCAATTGCAGAGGGTGGCTGCTGCAAAGGGGAATGTTGCACCACCTCTTCTAATGGTATTCCAGCTACAGCATCATTAGAAATAACCTCTGTCGGTATGTTCACTTCCACATGTGGTTGTGGAATAGGTATTTGCTGGATGACTAAGGGTTCTAGTGGTGCTGTAATCTCCTGCCCTGTGTTAATGATGTTAACAGGAATCTCTTGCTCTGTCTGTAGCAAATGTATTGTAGTAGCATCCTGTGGGTGCTGGATATGAATCATTTGGCTCTCTTCATGAGGAACCAATACTTCCAGCGGTACCATAGGTTGTTGCCCTATGGAGACTTCCAGTACAGGCGGCACTTGTACAATTTCCTTTGGAGCCAGCATAGATACTTCGACTGAAACCTCTGGTGGCATTTCTATGTACTCTGATCTTGTTTGTGGCTGTGGAATAGCAGGGGAAATAAATGGTGTTTGAGCAGTGACATGGACAGCAAGTGGTTTAATAGGAACCTCCATCTCTACAGGCATTGTGATTATTTCAGACATCAGCGGAGGTGGCTGAGCAATTGGCTTCATTTGTTGCACTGTCAAAGGTACATATGGTATCTTTATGGGAAGTGGAACACTATAAGCCTGAATGGGAGTTCCCTGACCCAGGGGTATTGCCATGTTACAGGGGGCAGATACAGGGAGTTGCTCTCCTGCTGGGATAGAGTTTCTCTGTGCTTGAGCATTAACAACACGTGACTCAGAGGGTAAGATATGAACATCTGCTGCAGCTGTAACTATTGACATTGGAGGTGGATACCTTACAGTGGGGAGAGATGCTCTCCTTACTGCAGCTTGGGATGAAAATACCTCAGTGCATGACTTTTGTTCTGGTGGTGCTGCCCTTACCCCTGATACTGTTGTTGAAGAGATAGGCCCTCTCCTCACCGGAGCCTGGACAGTTATACCATCAGTTGGTGAGCCAGGTTCCGATGGCAGCGTAATTACTACATATGTTTGCAAACATTTACCATATCTGGGAGACAGCGGCGACTTTGGAGATGTGACACTCTTAGACTCTACTGGTCTAGTCAAACTGAATGACAAAGCATTTGGTGGTTGTCTAGTCCTGGGAAGTGTTGCAGCTTTAGGAGCCACGGGAGGAGGTGGTGGTTTGACACTTTCCCCTTGTTTGTGGCTAAACACCAGTCCAGCCGGAATGGATACAGGCTTTGGTGGTATTGGTGGTGGAGGTTTGACCGCTTGGCTAGGGCTCGCTGATATAACTGGGGCTTGTGTTATTTTAGCTGTGGATACTGGCATAACATATGGAACTTGTGATGAACTTAAAACGTGTGGTTTTGAATGAACAATTGGCATGGATAACGTGGTTGGCGGAGGAGTATCTGCAACTGGTATTTCAACTGTATCTGGAGTTGGTTTAGGAGGAACTGGCGGGGATGAAGCAAAAGCTGGCAAAGCTGGGGCAGTTGTTTGTTTGCTGGACACAATGGGACCAACAGCAGGGAGAGGAGCTACAGCAACAACATTGCCATGTGTCAATGGAGCAATGGAGGCAACTGTTGCACTTGTTTCATCTTGTGTGGTTTGACCAAAAACAGATACGTTTTCCATACTGGGCACTATAATAACTACATGTCCTTGTCTGGTTGGGGTTACCACTTGATGTACAGACACACCATTTTGATTGTCCATATTTGGCATGATGTCCACCACTACAGACTGCATTGGTTGGCCAGCCACAGTACCTACCATCATAGCAGGGGAGGTATTTTGCACCATATTAACAGATGAGGGCTCCATAGCAGGAAGGGAAACAGATGTAGATCGAGGAGGAGGGGGTGGTGGAACTCGCTTTTTGACAACTGTAGTCGATCCTGCCGTTAATGGTGGCACATTAGCAGTTTGGGCTGGAGCTGGAACAATCATTGGAGTGGGCAATTGGACAGCTGCCTGAACAGGGATTGAGTGCACTACTGTGGCTTGTGGTGGAACCGGGGCAGTTACCAGAGCGGAAACTGTTAGTGGAGCTTGTGATGTCAAAGGAGGTGTAGTACTAACCAGATCAGGTATTTGAACAATGAATGGGCCAGGAGAAGTAGAAGGAGTGATAACTTGGGACGGAGTTTGGGTGGGGAATGGAGTTTCAACTGGTACTGCAACATGTTGTGTTACTGCTGAAACTGTCACTGGAGGTGGTCCTGGTGCTGACACCTGCACATCAGTTGAAGCATTAGCTGGCATCTCAGATGGTGATGAGACCAGGTCTGGGATTTGAACGACTACGCCATCTGACGTTTGTGTTGAAGCTAGAGTTGAAGCACTCGTTTCAGAAACCTCCCCTTGACCTGAAACCTTGGCTTGAAATGTGTTTGGGTCTGAAACGACATCTGGTGTAAATATAACTGTGGCTTGAGAAGGAACTGATTCCTCAGTAGAGGTAAAAGCTACAGTAGGGACAATTGATGGTGGAGACATATCGGCTGAAGAATCGGCTATAACAGCTGCTGGTGGTGTCGGTGTCGACAGTGGGGTTGAGTCGGATGAAGATGTCTGAGCCTGAAATGAGGAGGCAGATGTGGCATTGGACACTAAACTGGAGTCTGGAGTAGCGGGTGAAGTGGGAGGGGATACTGATGACACTGATGAAGGTGTAGTGGTTAACTCTGGGGCTGATATTGGAGTTGGAATAGGCCTAGCTTCTGGAATCTCACACACTACACTGATCGGCTCCATGTCAGTTGTTTCTGACAATGGCGGACTAACAGAGGAATGCTCCTTAGCATCAGACTCATCACTGGGAGTTATGTCAGATGATACACCAACGCCATATTCCTCTACAAGACTGTCCTCCTCTTCCTCTCCAGATGAACATTGAGTGATCTTGAGGTCGGGTATAGGGAACAAGGATTTTCTCAAGTCTGGGCATTGAGGTATCATTGGCCTTATAAATCCCTTGCCAGTTGGAGTCATGGGAACACCAGACATCTCTGTGCGTTTAGGTGGCTCAGTGGGCCGCGGCGGTGCTGGTCGTTTCTTTTTCTTTATTGGCATATCTGTGGAAGTGTCAGTACCAGAGACAGCCGTTTCAGCTTTATCGGGGAGAGTTGGCTCTTCTGAGGGGATGGTCACTATGCAGGTCTCAGCAGCAGGGGACTCAACATCGACTGAAGTCATTGACGTTGAGAGTTCCATGGCGGTCTGGGCCTGTTGAAACTCCTGCTCTATCATCATCAGCTCCTTCTTCTTCTGCATCATCTCCTCATAAACCTCTTCCGGAGACCTGAGTTTCTTTAAGGGTTCAAAGCCATCAACGTCATCAACGTGTTCTACCTGTTGAACTACACTTAGATTAACTTCAGGTTCCTCAACCAAGGACTCATATAGATAGTCTTCAATTGTCATCCCTTCATAGAGTGGTTCAACATCTGGTGGGCTGTCCCCAGGAATAGCCATACTTTTCTGAATAATATCCTCGTACACTTCATCAGCACTCTTCAATGGCTTTATTACGGCATTGGCAAATTGATCAGACGGACTAAAGGGAATGACTGTTGGTGAAGGCTTGCTCCCCCTCTGAACATCCATGCTGGCTCCTGGTACATATTCTATACTGCTACAGTTCTCAGAGCTAGACATAACTTGTGACTGCTTAAAATCATCTGAATGTGACGTATCATCAAGTGGAGAATCATAGCTAGGTGCTGGTTGGACTTGTCTTCTTTGGGCTTTAAGTTCATCCTTGTCTTTCCGAGACTTCTTGGAAGTCCTCTTTTCAGGAGGGTGGTCACCATCTTTTATAGTTTGCTGGTCTCCGAATACCTCCCTTTCCTCCTTCATCTCCTCCTCCTCAGAAGAGTCTACGATGGTGGGGAGGGTTTGACCTGGTTGCCGGTGCTTTGCTTTGCGATGCTGTTTTTCTACACTGGCTTTCTTGTGACTGGGGCTGCTGTCACTGTCCTCTTCAAGAGAGGAGGCTGAGGTGTGGCAACTCTCCGGAGTGAAGCTTGACACATGGACACTTGACGAGCCCTTTGATAGGGATTCAGTGATGCTTTGAACATCTTCATCGGTACTCTGTCTCCTTCTCATGACTGGAATGGCTCTTTTAATAGCAGTTGAAGGTGCAGCGTCAAAGGCCTCTCGCACAACTGCAGTGTCCATCTTTGGCTGTGACTGTGTCCCTGCCAGGTGGTCCTCATTATCTGTATCCACCTTTGTAAGCGTTGGCTGGGCTGTCAATAGAGCATTATCCATCTCAACCTCATTGACAGCCTCATTGCTGGTCAGCTTCTTGTCCTTCTCATCTTCTGAGAAAGACATGTCTTCCTCACCACCCATGCCCATTATCTGTTGACGAATGAAGTCTTCATCCTCCACCGATGAAACGTCACTTTCAGTTTTGATATCCTCACTGCTGGATGAGATGGGGGTCATCTTTAGCCTTCTCCTCTGGACTTGAGGTGAAGGTGTGGGCGTGAACTCACTTCCACTGGTCTCGTCCATTGCTTGAAGACTCTCTGGTTTAGCTTCCCCCGTCACCTGCATAGACGAATCAGTGGTTGTGTCTTTAACAGCCTCAGGCTCTGTTATGGAAGTAACACTTTCCCGGCCAGTAGAGAGATAAGGTTTCTTTACTTGGGTGCAAACCTCTTTAGTTTCGTCCTGCCGGGGAAGAAAAATAGAAAAGAAAACATTGAGTATTGCCATAATCAAAAACGAGTACTGTATATGCAATGCAATCATCGTGAAATTATCTATTAATGACCTGTTCATTTGGAACATAGTAGTGTTAGATTTACATTTTGACATTATCAGAGACTCTTGTCTTAACTTTGTGTACATAGTTGTATACAAGTTGTACTGTACATGCTTCAACTACTTTACTTAAAGGTGCTGTCTCCGCTGGCTGCCTCTTTAGCAGCACTTAGAAAAAAATTTGAATCCACCACCGGTCTAAGCAACGCCCCATCCCCAATCAGAGATGGCCCCGAAACCGAAACCAAACTCAATGTGCACGCCTTAGTTTGACTGACAGATGGGTTGTCCAATCAAAGGTGAAGGGCTCACATTGGATTGGTTGTCCCGTTTTTGGCCCCTGCTCCTCACACAGATGCTCAAATTACGTCATTGATGTGTCAAATATCTTATGTCACTGATTACTGTTGATTACTTTCCAGATATACATAG